>JAWWEW010000088.1:2023795-2034256 GCA_035583185.1 Anabacerthia variegaticeps | reverse complement strand
CATTGAAATATCCCAATTTATGCCATTTTTTGAAGACAAATGCTTATTTCTCCCACTGTGTTCAGAAAAATACTATATTATAGAATATTCTGAGTTAGAAATAATGTTAACCACAATATTAAGTACATTTTCAGGAAGAAAATGTGAGCATAAAGGATTCACAGAAACAGTTTTACTGTTATACTAAGAAAAAAAAAAAGAAAAAATCAATATTCAAGTGTAGACTTTATGGTAAATGAAACTGTGAAAATTGTGTGCTAAAAAATTAAATCATGTTAACCTACTTGACTGAGACTTAGGTGGTTTCTCTTAGAGAAAGGACCCTCATAAACCACAGTCCAATTATTCAGTTTTCTTTACTGATTTTGGAAACTACTCATTTCTTGGCCTCAAGCACTAGATGGTGTATCTCTGGAAAAAAACACAAGATTTATCATAATTTGTGGCTCCCTTTTTTAGTGAAAATAGAAATAAATACTTCATAAGCTGCAGTATTACAGTTAACTGTGTTCTAGGCTGATTTGGATTGATACATTCTCTTATATTAAATACTACCACTGAAAAAAATTTCTTCTCTAAGATAGTTGCAAAGATTGGGGTTTTAGTTGAAGGCAACAAAGCCCAACTATGGCTAAAGAACAAATTTGTCACTAGTCTAACAAGCTGAGAAATTATTTTCTACCGCCCACCATGACCTAATTTATCACAACATGGAGCTATTATCTGCCACAATTAATTTAAAGAAAGCATTTAAATGCAATTCCATATCATCTCAGAGCAGTTTGTAAATGCATGTAGGTCATCTGAATTCATGTATATTCTATGGATGTCCCAAACTAGTGGGTACAAGACTCTAAAAGGAAGTAGGCAATATGAAGGAAGAGCTATAGAGCTGATCTGATAGGTAAATTTGATCCTGCAGTGGGCTTCAGAAGGTTATTTTTCTTGAAAAAAAGAAAAATCAAATATTAAAATAATTCTCTGAAAGCAGAAAAAGTAGTTCTTGGAAGATGTACTTCTATGCCCACTTCTTACTTTGAGCTATGCATGAGAGGTGGGATTCACCTGCCAACAGATATTTCTGCAGCAAGGTTGTTTGCATTTTTCTCTTCATAATCACTGGGGAAAAAAATTTTTGTAGCCTTAATCTCAAAAAAACCCATATCTGCATTGACTGGGTGATGTCATAAAAGCACCTGATCATTTAATTTCTTTCCACTGCTGTAAAAGGAACTCAGACACTCTGCAGACAGCAGAAGTTATGCAATACAAATCCCACACAACTGTCCCTGTCCAGCCCAAAATGTCCACTTGTAGCAAAAAGTATTATTACCTTTCAACATTGAATTTGAAAACAGATGAAATTATACAGAAATGGTATAGTATAGAGGGGGTAAAAATCTCTCATGCATTGTGTAAAAGTAGTCACCCAGTGTAAAACAATTATGCACTGGCAGCCTGCCTTTTTTTTCTTTTTTTTCTTTTTTTTTTTTTTTCTTTTTTTTCTCAGTTTACAAGCTCTTTTAATAACACAAACCTCAAAATATTTTCTACACTGTTTGTTGCTGTTGTTATTTTAGTCAACTGTTCATTCTGTTCTCATAATTTTTTCTTCCTAGATTTTATCCTACTGTTTAGGAAAGTGAGAGGATTTTCTGCAGCTTAGGTTCCACCCTTGGATGCATTGATTACACAAGACGCTTACAAACTATTATTATAAACACAGTCCCTTGTTTCTGAAAGTGCTTCACCCTCTGCTCAAATATAAACATGGCTGTAATGACTTTTTGAAAAATAAACAGAACTGAGCTTGTATTCCAGCAACAACATAGACTTTCCAATGAAAATTCTTCCAATTGTTATTAGTCTTTTCTGTGCAGAAGCTGTTGACAATGTTTGACCCTATGTCTGAAAGAAGTCTGATCTGATTTTTCCCTTGACATATGTTAGCCCGTATTATGCCCTAGCTTCTAGAAAGTGTTGGAAAAATTTGTCAAACAACAAATCAGATGAATGGTAGAACCATTGATAAAGGAAATGGTCTGGGAGTTCCTACTTCATGTGTGGTTATACCTCAATATTATCTGAAGAAAAGACAGTGTAGAAATCATGAAAAGTTAATCTTGAAACTTGTGAGTCCAGGCAAATTGAAATAAATGAACCAAATCTCTACAAGAAGAAACAGTGAGTAATAAAGATCATAAATAGCTGTTGAAAGGACGTTGAAGAGCAGCCAGAGATGCCCAATGCTGAACACACCTTAGAGAAATGGTTTAAACGAAAACATGCATATACAATCTAAAGAGTAAAAAAGGTTTTAAAAAAGTGTAAAAGGGTAAAAAAAAGTTTTTAAAAAAATGAGAACTAACACCTGAAATAATGATTGTAGACAGAGGATATCTCCCTCAATAAGTGATGGACTTAAGAGATCAGAGAATAAAATATACTATTCTGAAACAAAATTATATGTTGCCTCTGCTTCTGTTTGAGTCTGTTTGAGCACAACCAATGTCCTTTCCAAAGTCTATGATAAGGAGAAACAACCTACTATATGCTTATTAAAGCAAAACCAAGTCTAAACACAAATAAAAATTTTGTCAAACTAAGATAATATCAAGCACCTGACATCATGAATATCAAACAATAATTGAGTATCTGTCCTAGTGGTACTATGTCCTGTAGGAACATGAAATGAGGTGGGAAAGAGAACAGGAGGGAAGGAGAAGAGTATTAAATATTTCTTTAAAGGCAATTATGTTTTTTTTGTCTAACAATGAAAACTGATCAATAAATTAAAATGTGTTATTCAGATGTGGCTAGAAAAATGAAGTTAATTACTTGTAGGACTCTAATTTTTTATTTTTTTGAGAAAGAAAAAGATTACAATGACATTGACCATGATGGTTGCTGATATATCTACTTTCATTGTCTACTTGTTGCAATAGAGTACTACATGTTACCTTACTCTATTGGCTAGCTTCACCTGACTCTACATAAGCACAGCCTTATATAAATCTGACCCCATCTGAGGGCACTAGAATATACAGTTTTAACTGGAATTTCACAGGCACCCAGCACATGCTCAGTACAAGTTTGCCACTGTCAGTTTTGTAGCACCTTGAACTTTGCATGGATCACTTCATGACAGGTATGGAGGGTATGGAAAGTGGGAAGTATTTGTAGGGATCATACTTAGTTGTGCATAGAGAATAATGCTGTGACATGACAGTGTTTATGTTATAGGGACATATCCTGGGTTTTAAACCTGAAGTAGTTTGTATTCTTGTTTGCATAAATTACATTTTCTTATTTATCACCCAATGAACTCTACAAAAGTATTTTTATAAAGCTTGTCAGATAGTAGTCAAGCAAGTTTCAGTGCAGAAAAATTCTTTCTTGTGGTCGCAAAACATATATTCATACTTTTAACCTTTGATAATACAAAGTAAAGACCACAGCCATGCAAACGCCACTGTTTTTAATACAATGAAGGCCCATTCAGTCCACAGTCTATCCAGGCATGCAAGAGAGAAACTAACTAAAACTTAAAATTCCCTCTACAATACTCTTGAAAAAAACAAGTAATGCTGGAAAACATAAACTGAAGTTCAATCTTGAAAAATAATGTAAGTCAGATTAAGAGTAAACATTCGTTTTTATGGACAAGAGATACTTCTATTTAATCTTGAAAATTTATTGAGCATTTTCCAAACTAAAACAGCCTGCTCAGCCTTCTGTATTTTTCCAGTCTTCTTTTGGAGTCCTAGCTGTCCCATGACTACTGGGTCCAGACACTGAATTAGCAAGTTTAGGTCATTGCCTCTAAGGATAATGAAAATATCTCTAGCTAAATCTACAAATAATTCAAACAGACAACTTAATGTTACTATAAGTTGAAATTAAAGACTGTAACATTGAAGTAAATATTATTTCTAAGCAGTAAAAAAGATATAAAGATTTTAGACTAGGTTCTAACACTCTGAAAATTAAATAATTAAAAAAGTTTGGGGTTTTGTTTGTTTGTTACTTTTTCCTGGAGAAAGAAGAAACAAAAGAAAACAACACCCCAAAAAGATATTCAGAACCTCATTAAAAAGAGTTAATCAAGTAGCTGAACAGAGCGAACATATTATCACCAGAAAATCTGGCTGATTTGGCTGGTATGTTTTCATAAAATATAAGTATATATAATCACAGTTCACTGCATCATAGCAGCTTTTGAAAAAGATCTTTAGATGGTGAAGTGTAATACCTTTTTTAATTCAATTTTTCCATTAAAAATAGTGACTAAAATGGCACCATCGTTTAAATAGAAAATAATTACATATGGCATTTACAGTAGAGCACCAAATATCTGTATCAAATGTTGCGCTGTTGTAAGAACTATTTTTTCTATTCTTTCCCCAAAAAACAGATGCAAAAATCAAAAGGGTGCAAAAAGCTACACTGAGCCTAGTGTATTTTCCATTTTATTAGAAAGCCCATTGATAAAATATCTTTCTTTCCCCTTTGTTAGGAAAGTAAAACCCTTCTCCTGTAATCTTTATATTGGTTTGTTTGTGGCTGTTGAATGATCATTGGCTGCACAGTGGAAAGAGCATTCCTTTAGGACTTTAAAGGCAAAGAAGAAAAAATTGCATTAAAAGCCTAACCTGGATCTGGTTGATGCACTTTTACATGTGAAGTCCACTCACAGGTCTTTGCTAGACCAGGAGTCTAGTCCTCTAATAAGACTGCTCATGAACACTTAAAGTTTTATAGGTCTTGTTTTAAGCAGAGACTGAGAAACACTCCTGACTGATAATCCTCAGGATCAGATCCAGACAGAAAATGACATCCTCAATTTGGCCTCTGAAAGTGGGTTGAAAAAATCTTTGTGATATATTAGAGTATTTGCTGAGCACAAGCTCACATGATGTAGTTCCTATTTCTGTCGGCAAATACAAATTTTTCACTCAGCAGGAATAATCAGAGCTAACTCGAGAGGAAAAATAACAAAAACTCAACAGCCCTTAGCAACTCAGCATGGCATAGAGGGATTTAAGACTTTAGCATTTTATCTCTATCAGTATGAAAATGTATGAGGAAATATGAACTTTTAAAGTGCAAATAAACACATTTAACACATTATAAACCACCTATTCTATCAATGACTTCTGGGTCTTTACTTTTTCTACTTTTTTTCCTTTGTCAGCCTCCCTCTTCTGAAATAATAAAGCCAGTTCAGTAATTTGGGCTCAAACTAAAATCAATTTGTTTTGACAGTTACTTTAGAGGTAAGGGAGGAACTGTGCACAATCTACTTTTAGTATCTCTAAGATGCTAATGGAGAAGAAATCATGTTTCTTATTTTTTTTCCCATATTTTTTTTCTCTGCAGCTTCTGTTTACTTCCTTTTTCTTAGCTGAGACATTAATTCAATCCAGTGCTTGAATTTGCTGAGGATCTGATGGCAATGAAGTGTTACGTATCCTACTGGAATCTAATTTAGGTAGTTGAGTGCTGCAAAAGTAAAATCCACTCTGTACTTTTACCTAAAAATATTTGTCTTACCTCCTATAAACTGTACATGGTTTGCAATCACTTATATTTAGTTACAGAAGTAGAAACTTTGACAAGGAAAAGAAGGAATTTTTTACTTGAGATAGTAGACCACTAAGGAACTGGAACAAAAATAAGTTCACAATCTCATAATAACATCAAAAACAATTTGAAAGATTGGGATTTTGACATGGTGATTCTTTGTCATCTTGCTTCCCTGTCATCCCTGGGTTACTCTATCTGTTTTCTATATGCAGCAGTTGCATCTCCTCCATATGCTATTCCCCACAGCATGTTAGCTGTTCAGCTAGTTGTTTAGCAAACAAAGCTGTACTTTGGACTTCTTTGTAGGACTGGACATCACAAGCTACTGGACTTGTATGTCATCACTGGGTAGATACCCTTTAACATATTCACCTTCCACAGAAATTCACTAAAAAGTGTTTCTTCAAAACAGCAACAGAACAAGCTTGGATTTCAAAGCCGAACAACTAATTAACAGGAAAAAAAAAGAAAAATAAAGTGTTGAAGTTGTCCTAAATTTAGAATGACTTCTCCAGTTTAGTCCAGATTTCCCTTCAAAATAACATATCTGGTAAAGATGTATGATGCAAGCTTTGAAGAGACTGCTTCTGTGTGAGGCAATTTAGATTTAGAAATCAAGCTTGTAATGGGAAATGTACTTAACTATAAAATAATCAAGAGTCTGAAAGAAACTAGTGAATGTCTTCAAACTGATAGATTTACAAGCACAAAACAGTAGATTTCAACTTCAGTACCAGAATTTGCAAAGGCTTTACCTGATAGCACTGATTTTGATATCAAAAGCCAAGCTGTTAGGTTCAGTGTTTTCATTCCCAGAAAGTTTCTTTTCTGTTACTTTTCACATACCACTACAAAAAATCTTTTACTTTGTAGATCTAACTGCTAACGACTTACTCAGAGCTGAAAGCGGTAATCTGTTATGAATCATTTTGTGGGTATTAAAAGACAATGAGTTCTTTCACATCTTCTGGTCTAATTCTTTCTCTCTAGATAATATCCTTTTTTTCAATTACAGTGTTTATCTTTTGAACGCAACTTACGCTCCCCCTAATTACATTATTCCTAGAAACACCTGACTTTTTTTTTTCACGCTTTACAACTCAACATGAAGAACAACATCCTTTGCTACCTCATGGCCCATAACACTGAAGAAGGAAAATGCTGCCCAGACCATAATTTACTGTCCACAACTACCTGATGTGACAGATATAACACTCCTAAATTTAAGTCCTTTGCAAAGTATTCAAGATTCTGCATTACATTTCCTATGGGCAAATGCTGAATTTGAGTGGTGGAGTAGCAATCACCATGAAATGGTGACAGGCAAAGTTCAAGCTGAAGGATGAAATCCAAACTGGCTATTCCAAGAGGACAAATTTGTTTTCAACCAATGACTCAGGAAACACTGATATTAGGGTTTCTTCAGTTCTGTGAACAAAGGAAGACCTTTGTTTTTATGATTCTTGCGGGTCCCCTTCAAACTCAAGATATTCCATGATTCAATGAACACTAGAATTGATCCACTAACTTTAGTATATTCATAAGGAGAAGATCTCCCGCACTAGTCATGTCCTTATGGAAAGCAACCCACTGCTCCTTCCTTAGAGAAGCATCAACTGCATGGGGCTTCCTCCTGAATCTCCCTTCTCGCGTCAAGGATGAGTGTTGCTGTACCCAGGCAGAAATACAGCTCTGTCTCAGGGAGAGTTTACTGAGAAAACTTAGGGAAAAAGAAGGAATAGTTACCTCTGCTCAACACTAGCATAAACCCATTCTTTTACTTATTTGCCAGAGAAATCAAAGCTTTTCAGAAAATATCAGATCATGTATCAGTTATTCAGCATTGCACTAAACAAAAAAAAATTAATTATGATGTCCTTTTTGTTTAGAGAGCTGATACTTTTTTTAAGTTTTCTTTTCCTTTGGAAACAGCCGTCTCCACAGTCTTTCTCCTTTTCCAATTGCCTTAGGGCTTGCTTGATTTCTTGGTGAATTTTCAGTTTGTATAGGTTCTCTATTGAGATCTCATCCAAAAAGTGCTCTAGTTAGAACCTGACTTATTCAGATTTGCCATAAATATAAATGTCAATTTGCAAAACTCATAATCTTGTGCCTTTATAAAGTATTTGTTATCTAATACAGTGGTTTAGTATTTTCATGTAATTTTTCTAATATAAGTCCACCTACTGTACTTACACATTATTTGCTTAAATATTAGACTTATGTTACATTAAAAAAAAAATCATTTGACAAACATTATTAGCAAAAATATCTGGTTGGGGGCAATTCAAACTGGCCCTGCACTTTTGAAAACCTGTAGCTGGTTACTACAGCTACATATACTAGTAAGCTAAAAATAAGAGATCAAAGAGAAGAAAAGGTGAAATCTGATGAAGAATGGATGGATATTGATTTTAAAAGAGCTCTTATTCCACAGTTACTGACCTCCTATTTGTCTTCTCCCTCTTCCTGAATTGTATTTACTGCTATACATGGTCTTTCCTCAGCATCAGAGAGAAGCAATAAATGTCTGGCTCAAATAATAAAGGATTTGAGAGTATTTAAAAGGTCTTCTATAAAGAGAAATTAGAGGGTTTGAAAATACAGGGTCAAATTCCCCTATTAATTTCAACAGTGAGGCTTTCTTGAACATCATTTGGGATACAGTAACAAAAGAGATGAAAGTTTACCCTTAAAAGCTGATTGGGGTCTGTGTGGTGTGTAATCAGTCTACTGGCTTCTCTTTGAATCCAATACTTATGATTTTCAAAAATGAAACAACTTCTGAACACTCACAGTACTACTGTAGTAATGTCTGCAGGTGTATTATACAACATATAATACAGCATCCCCAAAACTCCTTTGTGCACCATCAAAGTACATACGTAAATCAAAGTAAGTCATCCAACTCAGATACATTAAGATCAAATTGCATGAGTGGCATTCTTTCTCTTTAAGGGCAAGATCATCCTGTTTAGAAAAAGATTTGTGAAAGTTAAAGGCAGAAAAGTTTAGAATAATGTCTACTTGAATAATGTGCTCATTATTTGCATTTCCACTGGTGAATGATGTATATTTTTCACAATATACGATAATGATTTTGAGTATAACAAACCAGTAGAGATTAATATTTGTGCTGGTTGTCAAGGGTAGGGTTAATTTTCTTCAGAGTGGCTGGTATCGAGCTGTGTGTTGGATTTGTGCTGAATGAAGGGTTGATAGAATGGGGATGTTTTTATTATTATCGCTGAGCAACACTTACACAAAGCCAAGGCCTTTTCTGTTTTCCATACTGCCACACTGGCAAGGAAGTTGAGAATGCACAGGAGGCTGGGAGGAGTCACAGCCAGGACAGGTGACCCAAACTGCCCAAAGGGATATTCCACATCATTAGACATTATGCTCAGTATGTAAATCTGGGGAGAAGAAGGAGAAAGTGGGAGGCCATTTGTAGTGATGGTGTTTGCCTTCTCAAGTCACCATTACATGTGATGGGGCCCTGCCCTCCTGGAATTGGCTGAACACCTGACTGGCCATAGGTAGCAGTGAATTAATTGCTTGTTTTTCTTTGCTTTTGTGGGCACCTTTTGCTTTTCCATATTAAACTCTTAAGCTGGGCACACAAGCAAAGAAAATTGAAGAATTAATTCACCACTACCCATGGGCAGGCAGGTGTTCATCCATCTCCAGGAGGGCAGGGCCCTTTCACATGAAGTGGTGACTTGGGAAGACAAACGTCAAATGGCGCCCCCTTCCTCCTTCTTCTCCCCAGATTTACATTCTGAGCATGATGTCTTATGGTGTGGAATATCCCTTTGGTCAGTTTGGGTTACCTGTCCTGGCTGTGTCTCCTCCAAACCTCCTGTGCATTCCCAGCTTCCTTGCCAGAGTGGCCATATGGAAAGCAGAAAAGGCCTTGGCTTTGTGTTAGAACTGCTCAGCAAAACCAAAAACATTTATAGATTATCACTGTGTTCAGCAGAAACCCAACACACAGCTTCATACCAGCCATTGTGAAGAAAATTAACTCCATCCCATCTGAGTGAAGCACAATGGCACATGACATAATAACATGTAATAAACAAATGAATTTATAATTAAAGTGAGTATATTTAAATATAGCATCATGCTATTATTTTCTATATACCTGCAGTCCAAGGGAAACTGTGGGTAGAATCATCAGGAGGAAAATCCATCAGGGGCAAAACACTAAAATAATAAATTTATCCACCTCTTTTGCAGAGAAGCGTGAAGAAGGAAAATCATTTGCACAGCCTCTTGAAAAATATCATCACCAGCATTAGGTAACTAGATATAAACATACGCTTACCTAATTTCTGCTTATCTGGTGCCTTGCAGATACAGCAGAAACATTACTTGCTTAACTGCAGATAAAATTATCACCAAGAGTAATAAACAATCTGGAAAGGAAACAAAACATGGTTTATCACTATATTTTGTTTTGCTTAATTCAGTGGTATTTTGGCTCCACATTTGTTGTTTGAAGACATTACTGCTAGGGCAACAGCTAGTTTTACTAACTAAGGGATAGTGGCAGAAGCAGTGGCATAGAAAATTTGGCTCAGGTTATGAACTGGGCACTCCCTGGCCAAGCTGCTGCCATGCTCACATCCACCTTTCATCATCATCTTGAGACTTGGTGGGAAAATCATTTAAGAAAACAAAACCCTGCATTTTTCTGTAACGTATTCTGATCCTGATAACAGTATTGCGGAGACCTTCCTGGACATTTTGAACTCAGAAAATTCTGGTGTATCTATACTGTTTTCCATGCACTCAGTGGTACATAGAGATTGACAATCTTTTTTTTTTTATTTTTTTTTTTTTTTTATTTTTTTTTTTTTATTTTTTAAA
>JAWWEW010000088.1:1996650-2014025 GCA_035583185.1 Anabacerthia variegaticeps | reverse complement strand
CAGCATGAATACTGTTGCTATTCCTAAACTATTTCTGAAGATTGCCTTTAGTATTATAATGGAATTATTGTGCAAATACGGCTTACTACGTAAAATTAGAACTGTTATACTGTCCCTTACAGCTTTATGCTAATCTATAAGGAGTTAACTATGTCCCCACAAGTCACAGAATATTCTTCCCTCAGGTGTCCTATGGTCTGTTCTACTATTGTTGTAGTCCATGAAGATTGGCTCTGAGAATAAATGCAGCTTCTGCAACTGGAAGGACAAAAAATAAAAATAATAATTAAAAAAAATAGATGTGTGCTCATCATATGTGCATCTTAAATTTAATAAGAAATACATATCACACAGTTCTTGTCAATGTTTATTTTAAAGTAGATTTTTACTGTGTTATGTGTTATGTGGGCATGGCTCAAAAGGATGTCCACAAACAAATAATCTGTACAAACAGAGACTAAAACTACTAAAAGGCAAGCAAAACCATAGTTTTCTAAAAGAAATCTCAGGTATGAAAGAATAGGAACCTTACAATAATTATGACCGAGTTTTTTTTCCAGGACAGTGAAAAAAAATCCAAAACCAACCCAGCCAAAAAATTTGGTTTTCATCAATATCTATTCTTGTAGATGAAGACATCAGCTAAAAAAACAAAACAAAAAAACCAAACTAAACCAAACCAAACCAAACAAACAAAAAAAAACCAAAACAAAATAAAACCAAAAAAATAAAAAAAAAAAACACCACACTAAAAAACCCACAAATAATAAGATGCTTGAAGTATAAAAAAATTCCTGGTGTTCAGCAAGACTTGAACTGTTCTTTAAATCTGTTATTATTCAATGTGATGAAGTATTTTATCAGAATCTACATAAACAAAATATGATGGATCCTGCTTGTCAGACTGAATGATCAAACTTTTAGCAATTGGGAAAAAAGAACACTAACAGATACTTCCACCTTTTCTGCTTTTGAACAAAACCAGTATGTTTTGTGTATTAAAAATTAACATTACAAGAAATGTCGTTCATCTGTACAGATTTGTTGGTTAGTATACATCTGGAAAAAAAATCCCATTTAAAATGGCAGTTTAGTCTTGAATTACAGCTATTTTGTTGTGACTACTATGCAATCTTATTCTGCTTATCAGTGTAAAATATTTTTATAGCTTATCAGAAATCATATTTTCTTTTTTCCAGTTCATTTGTCAACAGAAATAGAGATAAGCCAAACTAAAATCAAAATCTGTGTCCACTGATCAAATGATCAAATGTTAGAAAATTGGACTTTATTTTTATAGGAAGAAATCACATGCATATTTTGCTATTGTAGATGAATTGTGGTTTATACATTATCCATGCATAAAAAGAAGGAATATCCTGCACAAAAAGAAGAAAGCTCCAGGGGTGCCTAGATCAAGCCAAAATATCCTATGAAGAAGAATATTGTAACATATGTCAGCAGCAAATAATATGAGCCACATGCTCAACAGCTGGCAGTTTTGGAATGATGAAAACATTGGAACTTAAAATAGGAACAATGTTCCAATATGGTTTTTGTTAACCAATACATCATCACATTTGAAACTTTACACTAAGCTCTTTAAGTTTCTTGTAGAACAACAAAATACATATATAATCACTTTTGTCTGTACCAACAAGAAGCAACAATATGTTTAAACTCCTATTCATCCAGAAAGAGTCGGTCAATAAAACTCTTCATTTTGTCAGAAGAAGGAGTGGAAACAAAACGACTTAGTGAAATCATTTGTTTACTAAATGCTAAGTGAGGGTTCTCTTGAAAAACTAAATTAAATCCAATTCTGGTTTTTAATGTGGTTGGAAAGCTGTCTCTTGAAGTTCTTTTGCTTTGTCTTTGACAATATAGTGACATGATTTTTCAAAAAACACCCACAAAACTCCTGAAGAATAAAACATTTAACTTCCCTCACTCTCCTCTCCTCCAATTTTACTATGGCTCTCAAAATAGCCCAGAAGAGATAAATCAAAGCCTGAACTGTAACCTGACACTTATAAACTAGTTAAATGACCTTTTCACAGTCTGTTATTGCTAGAAATTAGATTGCTTTTAAACTGATATTGTCTGGTGGGCAAAAGTGAGTGAAATCACAAAGCCTGGAGGAACACTAATTACTTGTTTTAATTAGCAGCAACTTTCACTAGAGTATAATCTCCCTACAGGACACTTTTTGGTAGGTGTGGAAGATTAAAAAAAAAAAAAAAAAAGAAAAGTAGAGATGTAGAAACAAACCAATAATCTCTAATTTACCCCTAAATGAGAGCCGTGGTCTTATGCCAGCATAGACACTGGCTTTAGCAGGAGCTGCTCCCCCCAGGGGAAATGGGGTCTGCAGCCCCTTATTATATGCTGCTACATCATAAAAGTGCTCCTTTACATTTCCTCCCTTTAAATGGCCTTAATCCCTTTCTTTTCAGGCTGGCCTGGGTGGCAGGGGCATCTCACTTGTCACAAGGACTGCAGTGGCCCATTTAGAGAAGCTTGCAGCTTGTTTTTAGTTCTTTGCTTTTTTTACTTTCCACATTAAATCAAATTTTTCATTCCCCTCGACTCAGTGGAACCACTTTAATGATGACAGAGAGACAGAAATTCCTCCACTCCTTCCTGTGACACCAGTTTGCTCTGAGAGGCACCTCAACCTTCTGGAAACCAAATATGGCTTCCAGCAGGTGAACAGTGTGGAAGGTCACACGCTGAGAAACAGGGAAGTTACAGGTAACTTGGCTTCCCACAGAAGATTAAGTCATCCATGAAACCTGTCTCATTTATTGAATACTGGATTTATGGCTGCTTCTAAGGCCGGAAAGAACTTGAACACAGATGTTCCTTGGGGAGGGTACATGGGTTTGTGTGGCTGCATGACCAACCCAGAAGATTATTATTTTTGTTAATAAGAGGAGACAAAAATTTCAAGGTGGAAGAAAGAATGGGTACATCTGCTTTGATTATTGCTTAAGAAAGGGCTAGGAAAATTACTAATATCTTAGTCAAATATTTTCTGCAGTCATACTAAGGTAAAGCCCATTGCAGATGTAAATGTATGGTGGATTATGGAAGATATATTCATGTATCAAAATGTAATGAATCTTTTAATTTCATAAATTTTGGGGGAAAAATTTGGCTTTTGAGAAGAAAAAGAAGAATGTCGTCATCATTTGCTTTAGCTTACATCATGCAAACCAAGCTTCTTGTAACAACATGGCTTCTTTAGGGCATGGATTTGGATTTTAACTAAACTGTAGAACTATGCCAACATTTGTTCCTTGTCTGGATCGGATACCTTGGACTTTTTCATCTATCATTTATTTTCTTCTCTTAAAACAGTGGCAGAAACTACATGCAACACAAGGATCAATATTTCTCAATTAAATGTTAATATTTATATGCTAACTGTTTTTAGCTGGAATTTGAGAAGGACAACGTAGAAAGATGTTCTCCAATGATGAACATACTTTTGTGTTATGCATACACAAATATGTACACATACGTGTGTACTTTTGGGACATTATAAAAATCAGTTTATGATATCAAATTTGTTGACACACATCTTGACATGTGTCTATTGGTGCAGTGGAGAGAGCACAGTAAGAATATGCTTCCAGAAATGCAGGTTACAGTTCCTGGGAGTGACAGCTGAAAGATCCGGATCAAAGTATTTGTATTTTGTTATTAATTAATTTTATTTAATGATACAAGAAAAAAACAAAACAAAACAAAAAAAAACAAAAAAAAAAAAAAAGAAAAAGTAAGACACTTTTAACTACTGCTTTTTATTTGTTTTGTATTTTGCCTTACAAATTTCCAGGCCTGTACTTTAAAGTCTCTGAAAATGTTTTGCAGCTTTATCTTTTTGTTATATTTTGTCATGTAAAGGCAGAATTGTCACATTTTGTAATATATCCCAAAACACAGTTTGGGTTGCATTTCGGACATGAAAGTAAATAACTGCTTTTGTTAAAAAACCTCAACCAACCAAACAACAAAAAAAACACCAAAACCAAACAAAAAACCCCAAACCAAACAAAAACACCCCCCCCCCAACAAATGAACAAAACCCACAAAACCCAAAAAACCCCAACCAACCAAAACAAATACCCCTCCAAAACAAACAAACAAACCAATCAAAACAAAACCAAAAACAACAAAATAGAACAAAACCCCCACACCCAGAAACAAAAATTCCCACAAGCTAGGCAGAAAATAAAAATCTTAAGGGCAAAAAACCGAAAGCACCAAGGAAAAGCTTTGGACATTACACAATGGATTCTCATTTGTGCCATCTCTGCCTAAGAAGGAAAATGGTCATTCTTCCATAAAAAACCTTTTACCATCTGGGGGAGAAAAGGAATACAAGTTGAAAGATATTTGCTGAGCACATTAAAGCAGCAGTCTTGTTATGAGAAGTAGAAAAACTGGTTTTATTACAAGCAAATAAACTGAGAGAGAGCTACTAACCTAAAGTTTATTTTTGTTTTTGATTGTTACTAACCTATAGGGGTTTCGCAGAAGTTGTAAGGCATCCAGTCTAGTTTTGGAATGCATGCCAGGGATTAAGTGTTCAGGGAAAGGGCAATTACATTTTAATTAAGAGTATAGCTGACGCAACTTCATGCCACGTGTTTAACCATGCAGCCAGATGGAGGTTGACATATTGCCTGAAACTCTGCCCCTGGCATGAGGTGGGGCACAGAAGAGCCAATCCGAGAAGAAGAAATGCCCCTCCATGCTGTAAAATGGGGTTGGACCTTAAGAAAGTTTAAAAGTGTGGTTTTTGAATCGGAAAGCATGGTTCTAGGGATCCTGTGTGGTCTGGACACCCAACACGTGTTGTAACCAAATTTTCTTTTTGTTATATTCCCTTTGTTTCACAGACTTTTGCTGTTTTTTAATAAATTTAATAAAAGAAATTTTCCTAACATTGTCATTATGCATTCACGCAAACAACTTGCGTCCTCAGTGTGAGGCGAGAGAGTTTTGGGTAATGAGGAGAATTACAAAGTCCATAGAATAATAATAATAACAACAACAATTATTGTAATAATCTGATTTCTCTGCTTACACTCCTCAAGATAGCTTTTTTTTGGCTGGATTTAGCCTTGGTTTTACCACGGTAGGAATGTGCTGGATTTCATTTTCTCTTTCTCTGCCTCCCTAAGCTGGCTCCAACAAGCAGTTTGCCTGGAAGACTGAGACTGAGGGAAGGAGAGATTTGAATGAAAAAAGTAAATATTATCAACAAAGACTATAATGGAAAGAGGCTTCGTGAACAAGGCCTGTTGTAGGAAAGCAGAATAGGCTAGGGTGGGGCTGCCTGGGGCTCTTTGTCTCGGTGCACACAGGAGCTGCCTATTGTGCTGCATTGTACTAGGCAGGAATTTACCATCTCACACGCAGGCTAATAGCTACCTCCGCAAACAAATCAAACTATAAAGCTTAAATATTTATAGCTATTTAGGATTCCATTTTAATAATTAGTGGCCACCTCTACTATCATGGTCTAGTTTTGTCGTTTTGTCGTTTTGTCTTTTTTTTTTTTTTTAAATGGATTTTACTAATTGCTCGTTAGGCTGCTGAGCACCACCACTTCTGAAGCTGTTCTGTGGATGCTCTGCCATCCAGAAGTGACTGAGGAAAAATAGGACTACAACAGTTATTTTTTGTATTTACAAACCAGCAATAATTTAGAAGCAGAGTTACAGGTTTCCTACTTGGACAGTTAGAAATATTTTCAGGGTTTTCTTTATTTATGCTTCCTGCAAAACAGGTGTTTATCAAAAATGTCGTGTCACTTAATGTGCACAAAACAAACAGGAAAAATACAAATGGAAAAGAAGTGAGGTTTTAGAGGGTAGATTATTACTGCTAGTTGTTTGCCTGTGATTGAAGCATTTTATGATGAGAAGTACATGGTGTGTAACCATCTTATCTGAATGTTAAGGATTAGAAATAATATAAGGAATAGCTTTCACTGCATCGCTTTTAATCTAATCTGTATCCCTACAGAGATTTCAATACTGCACACACCTATAAATTCTTCTTGATTGCATAACTTTATGCTGCTTCTTTGAAGAAGATATTTTTAAGCTATAGCATGTGTATAAATACAAACAATTTAGCCAATGAAAGCTTAATGTAATAGTTAAACTAAATCATGCAATAGAATATCTCTTGAAAAAAACCTTGTTTTACACCTTAAAACTGTTTACTGGTTTTACTGGTTGGTTCCCTGTCACAATGTTTTCTTTTGCTGAGGTATAGTTTCATGACTTTCTTATGGTGGAGGCAATGATAGCAATTTTGTTAAGTCATGTTCTCTTCTACCATAATGTCTTCATAGCTCAGAAATCTCAAAGCTCAAAGTCAGGCCTTAAGAAAATAGAAGATTGCTTAAAAGGATGCAAAGAAGTTCTCAGTTCTTGGAAAGCTTCAGTTTTAGACATTTATTTTTGTTTGCACCCTTTTCGAGGGTAGAAAGATCCCATGTGTCTTCATTGGATTTGAATAAGTCTCTCCTCTCTACACAGAAGCTATACCTCAGGAAATATCGTGATAGCTGCCATGAAAGATCAGCATACAGTTCTGTAGTTGTAAGCAAAATTGCTCAGTATGAAGCGTACAGAGACACACATTTGCTGTTAAACACTTTCTTCTCTGTGATCCAGTGTGGTCATGTGGTCATACAATTGAAAGGTCAGTCTCTGAAGCATCCTACAAACTGGTAAGTGCTGGGTTTATGTGGAATGGCGTTTGTAATGTGAGTGAGGAAAATGCCTTGTTCTGTAAGTTTCAAAGAAAAGTGCTAATAACTTTCTGTACTTCTACACAAACATTTTACATGTACATCATGTCTTTATTTCACCTGAGATAGTTGTCAGGAAAATAAAATGATCACTTGGTCTGCATTCCATAATGATGAATTTAAATATAATATTAATAAACATAAATATAAATACTATAAATATTGCTCACTCACTACTTGTCAGTGTTGGAAACATTCAGAACAATTCTTTATTCTAAGTTTCTGTTGGCTTTTTCCCTTTTTTGCCATTCTTGAAACTACTAAATAGGAACTGCAAGAAACATAGCAGCCAACAAATGGTTGAAGATACTACATAAGAAGGTATTAAGTACATACTTGTCAGTTATTAGACATTGAAAATAGTTCCACAACACATTTATTGTGTGATTGTACTAGTTATCTTTTGAAAAGTAATATAAAGAAATATTCAATTCTAAATGGAAGAGTAACACAAAAGAAGGGTTTACCAAATTTCCCTTCATAAAGTATGTTTGTATTATGCCAAATTGGATGAAAAGCTATAGGCAGAAGAATTTACCATCTAGAAGTTATAGTCTCTGCTATGTCTGAAATTAGAGAGTGTGTTGATAATGATCCATCATGTACTTAAAATCTACAGGTGGGTGACTAGTAGATTTTTAATATTTCTTGAAATGCTGCTTATTACCTGCTGAATTTCAGAATTTTTTTGAGTATTGCTTTTATTTCCTTAAACAGCAGTAAAATAATCATTCTCTATGTAAAGGTTTGTACCATTTGTGATGTCTTTGTCTTAGCTGCCTAAATTTGTTTCTTGTTACTATTAGGACCTCCAAAATCTAGAGACAAGCAATAGCTAAAGTATTTGAGGGCAAGGTGAGTCCAATACTTACCGATCACTGGGACAGGTTTTAATTATAAAGTGTCTAAATAAAGTTAGTTGCTGATCAAATCTGTCGTAATGACTGATAGGAATTGTAGTCCACTCACTCACAGACAGTTACTGGGGTCATTAGGACTCTGGAGGCTGCTGCCTTGCAAGAGCATAAAATAGAATTCAGGTTGTGAAAGGTAATATCCTTCAGGTTTGCATCTCTCTAAGCTGAGGCCTTTGAGAATTAAAAATTGAATATTTCATTTAATGTGACCCGGAAGGAGTGGTAGCCTCACGAGTCTCTCATGACCCTCAGTCATTATGAGTACCCTACATATTTGACTTTTCATTCTTGGAGGGGGGGGGAAGAGAAGATATAACTAAGTGCAAGGTTCACAAGCTGGTAGCTGGCAGCTCTTTATACGAAGTTTGGGGAAACTGAGGGTGCCAAGAACCACAGATTCTACCCTTCACACTCTAAACACTGAGAAAACCCTCATCACTGTGAGAAAAGCCTTCTCACTATGAACAAGGATGAAACACACATAAAGAACACATTTTTGGGGTAAAGAGGGCCTGAGCTCAGAGAAAGAAGAAACCTTTTCCATTGCAGGTAGCACAGAGTAGGCAAATTGCCCCATTAGCAGTGGAGCAAATTGAGAGTAATTTCCCGAGGAGTTTGATACATTGTTCCGTCATAGTAATGATACTGTCTCCCTTCTATTCCCACACTGAGACTTGTCTTTAGGAGCTAATTCTCGCCTACAACCTAACAGTTTGGCAACAAGAACATCTTGGTGGGTTTTGTGCTCTCATCCTGCCTGTGCAGTCTGATAGCACTGCTGACTGATAGTCTTGTACTACAGGACTTCTACTACCCGATACTTCTGTATTGGGTCATTAATTTTCAGGAAACCTTCAGGAACAAAGTTATTTTTAAATGTTTTGTGAACGTCTAAAAGTTCACTGAAACCTGTTGAAACTGGACAACTGGTCAAAAATTACTAACGGTGAACTACCAGGCAGATGGATGGATGGCACAGCCATACTTCCCTGGAAACCAGGTTGTGTCTTCAAATTCCAGCTACTCTTGCTGTAGTTATTTCCTCACATGCATAAAACATGTCAGATAGTGTCCTTCACAAAGTTCAACTAAGTGACTTGGATAAGATATAGTAAAACAAGTTCTTCAATGTCTACAAGAAAATTAATTCTCTCATTCTGAATGATTACTGTTGAATGATGTTTTGAGCAAATCTGCATGATGTAACTTCTTCCTACTAAATATAGGTTTTCTTGAGTTAACTAGTTTTCTTGGAAAAAGAACCTTGTCTTCTACCTTTTGCTCACCCACCTCCTTCACTTATGTGCAATATTAAACCCATTTGCCTGCCTGTCAGCTTATCGCACACAAGTTTACATCTGTATTCCTGCACTTATCTGTATCTACAGCCCTTATGCACAAAACGTTTTCATAGAGCTGATTTGTAAAAAAAGACCAGGTTGCTCTCTCTTCAAGACCAGCATTTGTCATAAGGCTTATAAGAGAGCAGCCAACTACTCAGCCAGTTCTCTTGAAGGAAGAGACAGCTCTTTCTTTTTCTGTAAAACAATTCAATGTAGATCTGAGTGCAGAACTGTGGATACTGATTTTGGTTTTGTTGGTTTCTTGGGTTTTTTTAATACAACTTTGGGCTGCAGGATTTTAGTAGCTGAGATTGCTCATTACAGCTTTCTCATCTTCCTCTTTAAAATCTTAAATATTGTGTATTAGCTCTCATAATGGATCCTGTATCATGCTTAGGTAAGGTTCTCAGGTCTGATTGTATCATGTGAAATAAAATATTTTTATTCAACTGAAAATACTGTGTTGTCAGGAAGTGCCCATTTTGTGATTATATGGAGCCTCCATTTTCAGTGTAATTTGAAAAGAATAACAATGCAGAAAAGTAGCATGAGACTGAAAAAGGAATTTTTTTTAATTTAATTGAACATGAAAGTTTTCTATAGCTAGTAATTCTGGACTATTACTGGTACTTGTCTATAAAAAGGACTGTTCTATAGATATGTCTTGCTGCTTGAAGGAACCCCACTGAACCCTGTGAGCAGTGGAAGAGGATTTGGCTCAGGAGCTTCTTTGAACTCCAGTTAAGAAGTATGTGACGAAAAGAATGAGTTCATTTTAAGAGTGAACTTGAAAATTTTCTTCAGAGGTGTAACATTCACATGCCAGTGTAAATATCACAAAGCATCTTTTGCCTCTGTAACTTAACTGCTGTCATAATGACCATCTGCTGGCTGTAGGTTTCTAACATTCCCTGACCTGTGACATTTATGACAAATTATGCACCAAAGTCCTGGAGACGTCTTGTTAAAATGAAGCCTAAGGCCCACAAGTTTTAGCCCCCTTTGTCTTTAAAAGCATGGGTTAAATAGGAACAAGAAGTAGTTTAGACAGAAAACAGACATGGTCATGGCTAAAAGGAAATGAAATCCTAATCCCCTAACCCTTTGACTTTTGCAACTTGCTGCACAGCAATGTGCTTTCAACCATTAAACTACCTTAACCTTCTGAAGAACGAAATCACTTCAAATTGAGTAAAAATTTGCACATCACCACGCAAGCCTTGATTGATTTCTATTTGAAAATTGCATGGAAGACAACCATTTAATGCAATACTTTTATAGAACAAAATATGTTTCACAGATATCTCCAGAGCACATTATACTTGATGTATAAAAGTAATATGATGAAACACTTTTTAAAGACACAAAGTTAGTCTAGATGTAAAACCCACTGGTGTCAGTTAGATTTAGACAGATCTCTACAGTTTCTTTAGGGCTAGTTAATATGTACAGGAATTTAAAAAATGTATTCATTCTTTTTAACTCTCTCTTTGCTGCGTTCATCAGCTCATCTCATTGTGTAGCTCCTGGGTTTTTTGCTTAAAGACAGCAGAATTCTTGTTTCAAAATCTTAAGTTTCCTTTATGTGTGTGTATATACATATATATATATATATATACACATACATATACATATATATGTATGTAATGAATTATGGACCTTATTTATAATCTATTTTAAAGAGAAAAGGGAAATTTCAAAATTTTGTCTAAATATCACAAAACCTTTCCAGTTCAAACAAATGATACAAAATATATCTCATAAACCCAACAAAAAAACCCTTATTCATATTATATTTGTAATATTATGCACTGAAATGTCAAAAAGGTAAAAAAGCACAATAAACTCAATATTTTTTTACCTTTATTTCAAATTTCAATTGAAACAGAGCATCAGTACATTAAAAAATTAATCAGTACATGTTCGAAAACAAAAAAAAAAATTAGAAAAATTCTCAAAATCAATAAAATTGTTAAGTTGCTGAGAGCCAAATAAAAAAAAAAAAAAAAAAAAGATTATGTGGCATTACAAGGACTTCCAGATTCAGATGTCTAAAACCTCTATACATTTTCACATGCATTTAAAAAACTTTTTTTTTTTTTCCACTGTGTATCATGCCCTTTACATTAAATAGTGACCTGTGAAAACAAATTAGGCATTATATGAAAATGTTACATGACTACAGGATAGTACTTGGTTAAATCATTATAATACTTTAGTATTTAGAGAAGAAGTGCATACACCACCAGCTTCATGACCAGAAAACCCGTCACATAACTTTGTTGCATAAAATCTGCTAAAACTGCCTCCTTACAGGCTTCTGTTACTTGTGTTTCTTTCCTCTTGCCTCTTCCAAGAAAGAGGTCTCACAGTTTGGAAACTGTATAGCACTTCTAGGAATTTGCAGGCTGCAGTGATTTACTTTGTCTTAGACTATACCTAGCATTTGACTTCTCCTTTCATAAAGTGATGTTCTCCTGAAATGAATGAAAAGCACACAAATGGCTATTGGCAGGAAAAAGAGTTTATTTTCACTCATTTGCCCACTGACGAATCAAGCAGAATTGTTAGCTGAGCTGGTAAGGAAAAAGAAAGTTCATGCAAGGAAAAGTTGCATGTACAATGAGAAAGCAGGAGAACATCATGGATATATCAGGTTCATAATTCAGGCAAGAGTTTAAGCAAGTATGAAAATTGCTCTTTCTGCATTTTCAGATTGAAGTCTTCATTTAAATTGGATATGCTTTTAATTTGTTTCTGTTAGAAAAATACCAGATGTGATCTTCATCTCCATAAAGCCCCAGTCACCTTGATTTTCTGCCACACTAATTTACATGGAAGGAAATTCAGGAACATACAGCTTAGCTAATGCCTGCTAAACTGTAATGTACAGAGGTAAAATATCTCTAGGGCATTCTTATCTAACTCTGAAAACATAGATGAGACAGTAAACTATTTTCCTCTGTGACACAAGTCTATAAGCTTTTCTTCATATTTTAATTCCACAACAGCACAAAAAGTACGCTGTGCATAGTATTGTTGTTACTTTCTCTCAGAAAAAAAAAAAAATAAAAAAAAAAAAAAAGGAAGAAAGGGAAGAGAGAAAGGGACTGAAAGCAGGATAACAGACAGCTCACCAAGCTCAGGCATTCCATAAGGAATAGAAGATTTGGGTTTCCCCCTAGTACTGCCAGTTTTCACTTTTCAGTGTTGTACTCCTTTGTTGAAACAATTGTGTGGTAGCAGCCACAAGCAGAAGCACAAGGAGATGGTGATAAACCTTAATTCCATAAGTATTAATATCTGCAAAATATAATGGTGAGACTTAGGCCCAGGTTCACTTTGAATCACTGAGGTACAAGTCTCAAGTTTTTCTTCCATGTTGTCCAATGAATGTAATGACCACCAGTTAATCCTGCTTCTGATCAAAAAAGTGCGCTTGGGGGCTGAGAAAAAGTTTATGTTTAAGTTGCTGTGTTCTTGCTTTCTCCTCCCCACTATTCCTCAGAGACTTGATTTTCATGAATATTTTTTTTTAATTACACTCATAAACCATAAACATCCCTATCTATTCTTATTATTGAATGGAAATAAATTATAATGGTTGGGTAATTCTGGGGTAGAGAGACTTCAAGCACATTTAATTTAATATTTAGATTCATTGTAGCTTTTCACATTCCTAGGCAGAAAAAGAAAACAGTGCAATGCTTCAGTAACTTTCCACCCAAAAAGTACATCTTATCTGACCTCAAATACTGAGTAGGAAAAGTCATGAACTATTCCAAAAGACTCTTGAGAGGGCAAGCACAAAGTCATAAGAAATGGACAGAGGGAAAACTTCTTCTATACCCAAATGAGAGCTGATGCCAACTTCATTATGCTGTTGGGTCATCTAGTATTTTCCACGTCCAAGAACTCATATCTACCTTAACACAAACAGTCCTAACAATTTCTGAGTGTCTGCACACTGCACCTCTTTAATCTTCTAAGTAACTCATTCATATATCCTAGAAGTTCCTCTTCCTTATTGTTCAAGAGATATCAAAATATAAATTTTAGTATAACCATTTTCAAGGTCCCTGGAAATGCATATCCAAGAGTCTTGATGTTCTTGAAAAGTTGTGCAACAGACCTCAAAAACTCCATCATTCTATAAAGTTTCTCCAATTGACTATCCTCAATTAGAAAATTTTAAAGACACTGAAAAATAGGGGACATTATTTATGTGTAGAAATCACTTTCTTTTATTAATCTACATTTTCTAGGCTGTTTTAAATGTCATAAGTATGTATGGAATTAGAGAACATATAACATAGTACATTTTTATTCTCTGTATTTTTGAAAGACATCTTTATAAACAACATTGAAGATATAAACTTAAAAGTATGGAAGTAATGGAAGAAAGGATAGAACAGCTTTCTATGTGAGTAGAATCCTGTAAATGTTGTCGTTACAGTATTAGTTCTGGGTTATATGTACCTGTTCAAACTGCAACAGTATATTAAGACTGTTAAGCTCATTACAAATCCTGCATCAAATAAAATTACTGGTAGTAGAGATTATAATTATAATTATATCTCTGTTTGTCAAAGCAAACTAATCATTAAAATTAGACTTGGTTACAGATTCATTCTCTTTAAAGGAGTTAAAGATCTTCTCCAGCAGTTACAGAAATTTGCTTGTATACCTGATCAACAGTCTGATTTTAGTTTTTAAATACCACTGCGTTCTTTATTACAAACGATCTTTGGAAAGAAAATTTCATTAGGGTGTCATGGCCCCTTCCCTCATATGTTTTTTATAATCCACTAAAAACATCAAAGCAACCTTGGGAATTGGGGGGTGCCTACAAATAGCAATAAGTTTCACTTTTCATGCTATGTAGAGGTAACAGATAAGAAAAATTCTTCCATGTGAGTTTGAAGCTCTTTAATAAGATTTATATAAACAGGTTAGCCCTTCCTGCACCCACTACAATCCTTGGCCCCCAAAAGAATTCAATACAACCAAAGGTAGGAGTTGTTACACCAACTGCTTTGGGTTTCTCCCATGTAGAAGATAACAGCTTTACTTTTTAGATTTGTGAATCAGATACTGCTGCAGGAGAGCACCGAGACCATAAAACATGTTACAGTTTTTCCTCACTTCCCATTTGAATGGTTCATCTGTCCTAAGGGCTTCTCCTGAAATCTTTCCTCATCCAGCCATGGCCTGTCTGTCTCAGAAGTCTCTGCCAAGAGAGAGGTGCTCTGATAAAGTACTGTTTTTGCAAAACAATTTGCAGAAAGGATTCATCTCCTTGCTGTGGTGAAGCTGGTACATCAACTATGAAGTTGGTAAACAGTTATGCCAAACAGATATCAGACATGCTTTTATAAATATTATCTAAACGGAAGCAGTAGACACGGCTCAGCTGTGGTGGAATTCTTTTCTCAAAACCTCCATACTATGATTGTTTCACTAACCATGCTGATAGAGTTGGAAGGCAGTAGGGGCAGGACACAAGGCTGGATGCTTAAGATGTACAGTTCCTGATTTATCTTTGAAAAATATGTTAAATCATACACACATGTCCTAAAGGAAGTGTTTCCAAAATAAGTTTTCCCAGAAAACAAAAAAAAAACAAAAACACCCAAAACCCAAGACAAACCAATCAAACAAAAATCCCCCAAAACCAATGCCCCCAGCAACAAACAAACACCCCAAACAGGCCATCACCACAAAAACAAACAAAAAAATACACACAAGAACACCCCTCCATCTCTCCCCAACCTTTCAAATAACTGTAATGGCCTATTTTGGACAATTTACTCTGAGAAAAAGTCTTGAGTAATGATCTATGAACATTATTTATAACCCTAAAATTTTATAACACAGAAATCCTGAAATAAAGATAGAGTACATGGCTACATGTTATTCCAATGTTTTCATATGACTGGGTAATATTTTTTACAACTAGAAAGAGATACTTAACAGAATTTACAGTGCCCATACTTAGACTTATGGCTTATCCAGAAGATACAAACATTGTTCACACTTAATGATAAAAGACCTTCATGGATTCCATTTCCTTGATCTTCTCTGTATAAAAAAATGAAAGAACTTTTTGCACCCTCACTCGGCAATGATGGTAAATTTACTAAAAATACTGTAGACAGTGGCTAGAATAACTGATGTCAACATATGTTTCCAAATCATATAGCTATCCTGGTAAATAAAGAGCAAACACCCTATAATTTTTGTATCAAAAATAGCAGAATCCTATACGCTACCTCCACCATGTGGGCTTAGAGAGTTGCATCCAAGCCCAATCCCGTAGCGTTCTCAGTCTCTGCCTCCATGTGGGAGGAGCAGAGAGAGAGCAGTTCCACAAAGAGAAGTTCCAAGAAGAGATCCAAGAGACCCTTATTTTGGAAAGGAAGTTATGGGAAGTGGCAGAAAACAAAGAACTCCACAGTGGCTATGTGACCCCCACAGTGAACATAGGAAGTGAACATAGGCAGTGAACATAGAAAAAAATTTGAGAATCACTCAGAGCTAAATTTATGCTCTAGTCAGATTGTGAAACTAGCAATTTCACAAGATGACTGAAAATACTAGAGAAAAATCACAACATGTTGCTTGCAAGTTATTTCAGTTTATTATTGAATGTTCTGCATGCAAATTTTTTTCTTTTAAAAATTGTTTTATCTTTATTTTTAAAGTTACTAGGATTAACTGTACTTTTCCCTGGAACAATATTTACTTTTGCATTTAAGACTAGCCTGATACAGACAATTAAATTTTGGTGCTTTTTAAGTGACATTCTCTCTACCCAATTTACGTATCTTTGAGATATTACATTTTACAAAATCCTGATCTCCATCCAATGAAAACGGAGAAAGCTCTCTCAGAACAGGGGGAACAAGACAGAATAACTCCTAAAGTATTTCTGTAGTGTGATTTCACCTCTCTTTAAAATGGCAAGCAAGTAATTCTCAGTTCTTTTTACAGTTATGTTCTCTGATGCAGCTGATCTGTAGGAATGTGGTGAAAAGCATTGACTTCACGTCTTACCTGCCTGAAGAGTAGCTGATTGTATTTTATCAGTGTTCTTACAGGAAAACTTACTTTGGGCTATGAAGTCTTCATGAATTTTTCACAGTAAACTGACATATATAACTTCAGACTTCCTGGGAATGATTTCAGGTGGTAGATACTTAGCCAAGGGCTCCATCAGCCAAAGACTTCTTGCCTTTGGGACTTGTTTGGACAGAGAAACCCAGTGCTCTGTAAGAATTTGAGGAGACTTTAGGTTTGGAAAACAGTTTATGATAGTTTTAATTTCTAGTGATAAAAGCTGTGGACTAAAGCAGATACACTGGTGCAACAGTGGTGGAGGAAGAACACCAGAGGCAGCCACACTGTGTGGACAGCTGATGGTCACCCATGAAGAAGTTACCTCAGTGTGACACAGCCTTCCAACTCTCTTGGTATATCTAGGTCCCATCAGAGGAGTATGATCTCCCATCCATGATACAGACTCAGTTTTAGTACTGTAATTTGTATACCTGAAGGGAAGTAGACTGTTAGTTAAGCCATTTTATGGGAACTTCTAAGGAGAAGTAAACAAAGTCTGGGGGAAAAAGAATGTATTCACAAGGAAAGCCATTTTCAGCAGCTAAGTTGATAATAAGTTCTGGCTGGGTTCTAAAGGGGGAGGGCACAGCCCACAGACTCATTTGACATGGCCAGGTTTATACCCTCTGATGGGGCAGCTACAAGCCAGATAAGAATCAAACCCTGCAAAAGTGGGATAGTGATTTTTATCATGCCAAAGTCTTTAAGAATGTGGCTCAACTGGGTAAACTCCCCTGTGGAGAAGTACTGAACATTCACTTTTAGCTTGAAGGTATTCATCTCTGATGATGGGCCATAATGGGCCTTAACTGACTCTATTGCACTGACAGAAAAAACTGTAACCTCTTTAGTCCACCAAAGACTCTGAAGTGTCCTGTGATCCAAAGTATTACAACATCCAGTGTAAAACCCACTGCCACAGGTGCCGTACCTTGGTCTTCCCACCTGAACCTGAGTGTTCTGTGGACTTCTTCCCCCACCCCAATGGACCAAGACCATCACTTCAAGCAATGGACAACTAAATTAAAACAATCATGTATCATTGCAGGCCCACAGATGGTGAGATCTATTCTTTCTTTCCTTCTTTTCTTTCTTTCTTTCTTTCTTTCTTTCTTTCTTTCTTTCTTTCTTTCTTTCTTTCTTTCTTTCTTTCTTTCT
>JAWWEW010000088.1:1976156-1989476 GCA_035583185.1 Anabacerthia variegaticeps | reverse complement strand
GAGTATTTAGCTGTCAAAGTCAAGTCTTTAAAAATATTTGATTTTTTAATTTTTTTTTTTTTAATCCAGAGCTGAGATGAAATGTTTGGCTATGTAGAGCAAAATTCCTATTAGGAGTCTGGAAGGCAAATAATGTCTTTTGAAACTCTGCTCTGGGGAGAAAAAATATTACTACTATACTGTTGAAAAGAGTAGCAACATAATAAAAAGCAACAAAACAAACAAACTCCAAAGAACTTATTCAGGAATTACAAGTAAAGTGAACACTATTAGAAATATATATATATATATATTCTCTCCAGTGAAAAGTGTCATTTTTTTTTTATTGAGTTCCATGTTGAATGAAATTTTAACATCCCTGAAGGATTAGGGTTATATTCAAAACAGACAATGTGGGGGTATGACTTCCATGTAATCAAATAGCCTTTAATAACTGTAACCTAGGAAATAAATTAAGGCTTCCCTTTCTAAAACCCTTTGAATGTGTTATTTCTGCTAACCACAGTTTAAATTTTATTGCTTTTGAAGAAATGTTAAAATACCATTCTACTTTTCACAAGGTAGTCACCTTAACTTTAAAGTTAAATAAATTTATTTAGGAATACACTGTTGATATTGGAAATGAGTGTTTAAATCAGAATGAAAGAAAACTATATTTTTTAGACAATCTTTTTTGTTTCACTACATCACAGAAAGTCTCAATTTAAAATTCTTGCTTTGACAGACAAAGCTGTCTAGGAATCTCTTTAATTATTTGAAAGGACACTTTTCTCACAATTGTATTTCCTGGCTTTTATGACTTGTACACAATTCCTACCACCGATGGCCTGAACCTTTTAAAACTTTTGCATATATTATACTTTTTATAAGAGATCCGTAAGGTCATTTGTTTATATTGCATGAAGTTAACGAAAATCCACTTAACCAACAACTTCCTATAAATGTAAATGTGTTGTATCAACAGTTTCCCCAGAGCACTGTATCAGTGATAAGTGTATCCAGATCAGCTAGTGAGAATCAGTATTCTGACATATTCTTATGTGCCAGATTAGTCTTTGCATTGTTTTGATAGAAAAACAGTCAACAGACTATTTCATGGACAATAAAGTCAACATAGTAATGAGGAGATACTACTGCCACAGCTAACTGCATACAGATTGGAGGGTCACATATTTGACACAGATATAGTATGACCCTTAATGAATCTATATATTTGATTAGAGTTACTGTCTTTTATAGCACCAGATATTTTCAAAAAGAGTTAAGAAAGCCACTTGGTTCTAAAAGAAAATAACTTGTAGAAGTTTCCAACAGAATTCTAAATTTCTTGTGATTTGTTTCCAATAACTTCATATGCAAAAAGGAAGACAAACCCATAAATATTGCAAAAGGCAAATAATACTTCAAACACTAAATCCTCAAACAATGTGTCACAAAACGTTGCAGCAAAAGGTCTGGATTAATTTAGCCTGAAATCTCCATATTACCTGTTCTCTTTTTTTCCTTCTCAGAATTGTGTCCCTTTTTTATGACCTTATCTTCTCAATTATTTTAAATGAGCATTTTTTTCACCTACAATGCCCTGGTCTATAAGTTTCTCAAAGTTCCTCTTTTTCTCATCTGCATTTCATACCAGTTGTTAATTTTCTATTTCAAAATCTTGTAGTTTTTTCCAAGGTATTTGTCTCCATCTTCCAAATCCCTCTTTTTCAATTTTCTCTCCCCTCTCATAGGTTGCCTATTCACTAAATTTAATATTCCATCATGAAATATAAGTCTCTTCCCCTCTGTTAGCTTTTATAAGAATTCATATTAAATAGAAGTCAATTTGAAGGGTGAAAACACAGATCTGCAAAGATCAATAGCAGATCTTGTCCTGTATCATGACCTCAACCTAGAAATGCCTGTGGCATCATCAACAATTTCAGCCTACAAACAAAGACTGTGCTAATAATTCACAAAAATGTATTCCCATTTCTAATTTAAAAGATCACAAATGACTTTTGCCCTATTACAAGTCATTTTTCTGTGAAGCTGCATGAATAGCAATCCATGCATGTCACATATGGAATCTGCATAAAACAGGAATAATAGAGTGAAATTTGTAATTCTTTACTGGTGAAGTGTCCAACATGTAAAGAGCCATTTCCAGCTGAGACAAGCTTAGCTTGGCTAGGAAGATAAACCTGTTCTGGCTCAACTGACTCAAGCTGGTGGCTGTCCATGAAGAAGAGTCTTATTTCAAGCTCTAGCTGTTGCTGCATACAGAACAAACACAAGATGTGCAGGATGTAGAGCAAGCATGCAGTTTGGGATTAAAAAAAAAACAAAAACAAACAAAACAGATACATCATCTAGCCTTAGATTACAACAGAGATGTTTTAGCCTCAAATTCCACGTGTTTTGTAACATAGCCAGAGGACAAATTACAACGAAACTGAAAAGAGCATATAGATAATGCATTTCCCTTGATGCTATCCAACCTTATTCATTTGGAAAATATCTATATGTTTATACATCTTAGGCTAAATTGCTCCTTTACCATATAGATATTTTTTTTGTCACTCTTCTTGTTGGGCAAATGCCTGAGACTAACCACTTTATTGTAAGACGAGATAGACTGAGTCATATTGCTTTGCTTCTGCTCTGTATTTCAGATAAAGAAAAAGATCAGTTGCATCATCTCACATCCTTGAATCTCTACTTCCAAGCCAGCTGTGTGAATATGAACAGCTGCAATATGATTTATTTCTTTTTGTATCACCTTGGCAATGTGTTAAGGACAAGTGCTTGCCTTCTATTAAAATATATTGCCCCTCTCTGTCTCACTACTACAGCTTTATAATATTATGCTACAATGCCACAGGTAGATTTTTTTTTATTTTTTTTTTTTTTTTAATTCCAGGTTGTTTATATTTTCCTTTTTGGTTTCTGTTTGTGCCTTCTTGCAAAGTATCACTGCAGAAAACATGGCCACAAAGCAGCTGGCATGGCTTATGCCTTTTGTCATTCTGTCTTTCAGACCCGGTAATGGTGTTTTTCTGTGTGGTTGATAACACAGGCCTTTTATGTGCTGAATGGTGGCCCTTGTTTCATTCACCACCAGGGCTTCTGTTTTTCTGTGGGATAATAGAAGTATTAAGAGGAAAAACAACACAAAAAAAGTGCTTTCAGAGTACCTCTCCCATCCCCAAAAATATAACTGGAGTCCAGAACTGAAACATACAGACATACATCTAGACAATTATTAGAAACATTATGTGTCTTGCATCTAAATGCTGACCCAGAAAACTAAAGTGAGTAACCAGAGTTACAGAACAACATTCCTACTCCAGAACCCCTCATAAATAGATGATAGTCTCAAAACACAGGGTTTTAGCATGCATAGGTTATTTCTTCATGTAATGTTCAGTCACAACTGAATGAGCTGTGCAAAATTGAAAACTAAATTTCTAAGAAATTATATTATCAGTTCAGAGCCAAGAGCAACACTGAATGCTGGGACTAACCTGTTTCTTCAGATGTAATTTTTCTGACACATGCCAACTGTAATCTCCTTTTCCTTACTGTTTCTAACGAGGCCTTGTTGTGGGAAACTAACTCAAATGGAGATTAACTGATTTACAATCATAGAATCACTTCCACTATCTCTTTACATTTATCATATAAGTCGTAGAGCATGACACAGGTAAAATCCTGTTACCTGCTTTGAACTAGTGAACATTTCTATCACCCATACCACAAAACCATAGGAAAATGTTTAGTGCAACAGTAAAGTTTGGTTTTCTACTAGCTGTTTATGACAATAAATTTTTATGTTCAATAACCTAATTTTTCTTTTTTTTTTCTCTGAAAGAATAAACCAGTGTTCACCATGAATGATAGTAATCTATTTTGCTGTCCCAGCAGGGATACATTAACCAGGCAGAACTCTGCACACGATTATATTACTTAGCTTAGAAAAGAAAACCAGACATACACCATTAAAATATATCAATGAAAAATAACCTCCTCTTTTAAATTAACTAATATCTACATTTAATGAAGCTCAGTTTATAGTGATTTTCTGAATGAAGTGCTTTTCTTTCATCCTAATTATGTGCACAGCTTTCAGACAACAAGGAGTGTCTTTAACAGTAGATAAGAACATAGGCTTTTATCTCAATCAATAGTCTTTAGCCTTTGAACTTGTGTCGGAGAAAGACCAGTCCGTCACATTCAGTTCTAGCTGACCTCTTTCTTCTTAATGCACACTGTCATTTACAGAAAGAAAACACATATATATGCAGTATATGAGCAAGTAAAGTATTTAGGGCATTTTGTGTACAGGGGGGATGGGTACTTTTATGGCTGTAAAAATGGATGACTGTAATGATGATGTTAAAATTTTCTTGTTTCCTTTCACTAGGCTTTCTGTATCTCAAAGGAGCCCCATATGGTGCTCTTTGTCCGTGTCATTACCTCGTTACAGCCTCTGTCTGCCAGCCAAAGGTAGAACGCTGCAGCTGTAGACAGCGATACAACTGGAATTGTCTAAGGTCAACAGTGCCGTAATTACTTTAAAATGTCAGCGTACAATAAAATACAACAGTTCATCTGGCAGAAAGCAAATTAGCTTTGACCATAGCGTAATTACCCTTTTCTCAGCACCATTAGAAGAGATCAAATCTCCACATTCAGTGTTTGAGGAAAGGCCATCAGAGTACACTCTACCTGACAAGGATGCACATTTGCCATTTTGAGATGTAATTAATTGTCCCTATAATAGAAATTTTTATATTTGACTCTGGAATTGAAATGCGTAATAACCTGTCTTCTTCATACTTAACCATTTCCACTCTGAATAGATATGCATTGCACAGTGAAACTAGGCATTATCAACACAATGAAAACACATTAACCACTTAATCAGTAAAAAACTGAAGCAAAGTTATTTTTATCAATTATCTTAAGCTGTATTGGACGGCCTCTGATCCCATCAACACAGATTAAATCTGGAATAACTTTACTGAAGCAAGTGATGTGACTCTGGATTTCTACAGATTGCTTTGACTTTGGGATCCAGTTCATTTCTTTGCATGGGCTACAGTTTTAGCCGGAGGAGAAAAGAAATTAAAAATCCAAAAGTACTGCACAACATAAATAATTACTTTTCCAAACTACTTCTTTCAAATTTATCTTTTTAGCCTAATGGTATTAATTTACTGAATAATAAAATGAATAATTTACTGTTAACAAACTGAATCTAACCAGCACTTATTAGAAGCAAACTTCAAGTCCTGTTCCTGATCTGAACTTCAGTCTTAAGCTCTTACAATGAGATGGACCTGATGAATACCTCCTCACCTGTGGCAGTGGGATAACTGTCTCATACTGAAGCAGGTACCTTTTTCAGAGGATTTATTACCAACATGTTTGTATATATTTCACCAGTGATGTTTTGTTCTGGTTAAATGGGGAACAAATGGGAAGAAGCAGACCTGTGACTATGGTTGCTGTAGGGCAAAGCATGGTGGCTTGCATGCATGTTCGAGTTCATTACTATCTAAGGGTTTTGAGGAAGACCTAAGCTAATTTGAAATGACTTTCAGTGTCTGAACAGCATTCTGCTGTGGGTCTCAATGTGGATTCACGTGAATAGCTATTTTATATCAGAAATCCCTTATCAGATATTTAGGGAATTCCACCCCATATAAGAAATTCATATGCATTGTGCTGTGGGTTTTATAAGTGTTTGTAAATATTAAATTTGCAGTGTGTTCTTGTGACTCTAAAACTAAACCATGTAAGGTTTGATTAAAATAAAATCTCTGAATATAGCTGGTAAGAAAGATAAAAATGTTGCAGTGCAAGCCAGAAATACTGGAACACATATGGCTTTTAAAATACCTTTGCTTTGAAAAGCATACATTTTTATACTTAAATGTATTTTTAAAGTGCAATACAGTGAATAACACCTTGAAAACTAAAAGAATATCTAGATCTAGCCACCAGTTCTCATTGAAATACTTGACAGTCTCTAACCAGCTCATCTCCCTACAGTATTTGCCCTGTCTCAAGTGTCACTTACAAGTCCTTGAATCATAATTACACAATGATATTTATATACACAATATGAATGCAAATAAAGCCTGTTTCCACTGAAAGGAATTCTCAGCAGGACAGGACAGATAATCACAAACTAGTAAAATACAGAATTTTTGCTTTGCTTAAGAAAAAAAAATAAAAAGGTGAAAAAAAGAATAATAATAGTCTGTGGCTTTCCTTGCTTTGTGCCCACAGCCAAAATAAATGTGTCTCACTGCATATACATTTGCATGTTTCAGGGTGTTTCTGAAGGTCTAATTCAGCTTTCCACATAATTGAATCTGTAGCTCAGTCTTACTCATGTACTCATCAGTACTTTCACTTAGAATAGAAAGTTAATGGAAACTCAGTGTAGTCAAGTGGGAATGAGGAAGAAAACACAAAAATAAATATAGCCTAATCAATAAAACTAGGTAAAAATAGAACTCAGCTCTCTGTCTCATTTTGAAAATCTGTGTAGAAATGGTTGTAATAGACTGTACAAATTTAAAAAATTGGACTCTACAGAATTAACAGAAAAATTACTCAGAGTCAAAACTTAGTCGTAAAACTGGGGACAAGAAAATGCAGTGACAGAAATATCCAGTAAAACAATAATAAAAAAATATATTGAAGAAAAACAATGATGACAGGTGAACATACATCATATTTTTTTTAACAAATTTTCTTTAGTGAAAGAACACATATTAGTATCACAGTTATTAATACTACCCCTTTAGTTTCACTTAGTCATAATTTTTGTACTGATTGCAGGATGATCGGGATTAACCCTCAGGGACACAACGTGAAAAGAAAGAACAGAAATCAGCAAAGGTTGCAGCAGCTGTCAGAGCTGCCACCACTACCATCCCTAACATGAACAATCATGCCTAAGAAATTCCATCTGAAAGAACAGATCAACTGAACAAAAATGTATCGAACCTGGCTTTGATCTCATGTGAATACATTAGTACCATAAAATCTGTTTAAATCCAAATTCAATTGTAAACACATTACAAGTGAAATCCAAATATTTGAAAGTATATGTTTGGCCTGCACTGACGTGGCAGAACACAGGACCTAAATGCAGAGTATTCTTTCTTCACTGGCTCTGGCTGAGAAGCTGTATTGTTTGAAATAAAAAAGTTTTTTCTTCTAACAGTGATACTTATTCACATTCCTGAAGAAACTCTGAAAACTTGTCTTTGTCTAAATTCTGCAGGAGAGCAAAGCTAAGACTTTTTGCTTGATTTTACCTCTTAAAGATTGTCCATGGACTGATAGCCATTTTTTAATCTATTTTCTTTTTTAAATTATCTGCCATCAGGTATAGTTTGAGAACTTACCCATGTAAGAAAAATATTGACAATTTTACAGCTGTAGAATAATATATTCAAAATAATTTTTTGTTTATTAGGATTAAAAAAAAAAAAAAGTATGTAAGAAAAGAACTTATGAAAACTATATCCACATCCCTAAAAGCATAGGAGGAACACTACCAATCCTACCCATTTGTTTTATGTGTGACTACATCTGTTCTCTCACTTGATGTTTTTTCATGTTTTTTTTCATGGTTTTCTGCCATGATTTCTGAGGAGTGGAAAGGTGCAGAGGTGAGGAGGGTCATTTCACGGATAAAGGACAATGTCCACTGCATGGTGTTTTACATTGCCTTATCCAAAGCATCTTCCTCAGATAATGGCATTATAGCATTATTGAAAGCTCATTCAGGTGACCAAATGAAGACTAGTCTTCTTCAGGGTTCTGATCCCAGACAAAAATTTTAACTCCTTTATACCTCTAAGAAGAACTTACAAAAATCAGGAAATGGAGGTGTGCACAGTCATAGGGAGTCTGGTATGATTTAGTTACCTGAATTACACAGAGATCACACAGAGGCCTGCAGAGTGAATAAAAGCAGCTGCCACAGTCTTTTCCCAATGGTGACTAGGTCCATGCTTCTGGGTTTCTCACTCATAGCACAAACAGGTTCCTACAAACATAAAATGCTCTAAGTCCGTTTTACTCTGGATCTCATATGCAAAATGTTCCTGTGCAATGGAACAAAGATGTTTCATCTGATGATTCAGGTCTATCTAGTTTATATCTAATAAACAGAAACATATCAAACTGATGATACATAACACTGTAGAAAGGGAGAAAAAAAATAAGCATTAAAAAACCCCCTGTTCTAATTGATTCCAAAATAATACTAACTTTGAAAAAAATTGTTTAGACTAATAACCTGTTTTGAGAGAAAGAGATTAAGCAGTTCAGAGTAGTATGTAGTTATGTACAGTGCATAACTACATCTCCTGATACTCAATATCATAGACTGCACCAGATCTTAAATATCTTTCTCTTCTATATCAAGAGATAGATGGATAACTACTGAAATAAAAAAAAGATGACATGCCAATTTCAAAATGTTCAGTATTGCCCTCTGTATTCATAATATCACTTTGGTTACATAAAAAACTCCCTAAGTTTCTGGAGAAACCCTGTCACATACAACATTAAACATTATTTACATTTAATTAGGCAAAATCAAATACTGTGAGTTAGTTCATTAGATTTCTCTGAGGCCAGTTGTTTATGTAAGCACTGAATCATTAATATGCAGCTACTTCCATAATTATAAGGCTGTCAGATAAGAAACCTACTGCCTTCGACAGATAAACAAAATTGGTAATATTTGCAGATATAAACCCTGATTCAGCTCTACTTTGTTTGTAAAAAATGCAGCCCAAAAAGTAGAATCACTTTCCAATGCAAACCAACCGCAAGGAAGTGAAACAATGAATGCTACATTAGTATAGTGTAGATAGAAAGCAGAATAGAAAATAAAGATTGTAAATTCTTACTGCATTTTGGAAAGAAGAAAAAACCCAAGAAGTTGAGCTAGAGTCTTATTTATAACCCTAAATTTATAGAGGTGATGAAATCATACTTTTGTCTGGACAGGAAAGAATTTTCTTTTTTGATGAATCTTTATTTAAGCAGCAGCATCTCTGAATTATATGGTGAAATTCAAGGCCGGGCCAGCATGTTCCTGCAGAGTACAGCCCAGGATACTTTGCAATTATCTGTGAGGAGAAAGATTGATGTCATATTCTCTCATGTTCCTTTTCCCAGGTTTCATCACACCTTAACACTTCCCACAATAACCACATAGGCATGATACAGTGGACTCCAAGATTTACTTGAACTTAATAGAAGGATCTAGTCTCAAGAGGTACAATATAATTTTTTTTTTCATAGCAAAATAAAGACAGAGCACAGACTAAACATTAAATTTAACTGTTCTCCTATGTCAGGTTTTTCACTGGACCTTCTATTTATAAGTTACAACTTCTAAGTATATATAGAATGAAAACACCAATTTCTTGAGGATGAGGCACTAGATTAACACAAGAAAAGAAAATTCTGTCTCATTTGAAAATGCTCCTAGATACTGACCTGGACATTAAAATACCTAGAGGATGAACACTGCCATGGAGTAACTCTTCTCTGTAAAAAAAAAGTCTTAACATTTATGTAGCACCATATTGCAGATTCCTCAAGCCATCCACATAGAACAGCTCTGTAGAACACAGTGTGTATGGTATGTCTCGAAGTGGCCTTTGGGTTAGGTCTAGGGATTCAGCTTTAGGATGCCTAGAGTATCTGAAATGCACCACAGACTTCACTTCAAGGACAAGCTTATCTGTGCAGTGAATGTTCAGTTCCCAACAGGTAAATTGATGTTGTCTGTCCCATTGTTTGTTGATATTATCCTGCCTTTTAGTGCTGCAGACTCAGAGATGGAGAAGGGTGGTTCACTCCTATCCTCAGCCACACAGCCAGAGATTCACTGTATTCTACATGGTGCTGACACAAAGTGTTCAAAAGTCTGACAGAGATATTATATAAGATTTCCTGTGGTAGTTGACAGTGACTGTCCCAATGTTTGTTAGCATAACCTGCCTTTTACAGCTGCAGACCCAAGCAGGGACAGGACCACCAAATACAAGCTCTTGTCCTGTCACACAGCCTTCTGCAATTTGATACCTTCTGCAAGGATGCTAACTTGAAGTTACAGAATCAAAATTGACACCAGCTCTTGGCTCCAAGTGCAGTTGTGGCCCACCATATCTCAGGAGGCCACAGGCTGGTCATGGCCCATGCCACCCTGGGACTGGTGGTTGCTGCCTGACAGAGATGTGAGACTGACAGCCTTGACCTGGGTCTGGCAGAGCCTTGGGTAGGGTTTTGTCCATGGTGATCAAGAGAGGTTTCCCAATAGTTTCTTTTTCTGCCATTTCAAGCTGTAGCTCCACAGAGGGACAGGTCTAGAACAAAGTGCTGTCTGGTTCTGTCCCCGTGCTGTCCCTCAGGCAGAGATTGCTGCTGTTTTCTACATAGCCTTTCACCTCAGGAAAAGAAAGAACACAAAGCCCCAGGCTGCCCTGTCTCATGATCTCTACAATGACATGAAAGGAGGCTGTAGTGACATGGGGATCTGTCTTCTCTGCCATGTACAACAGTGTGGTGGATCGCTTCCCCTTCCCCTCTCCCTCCTTGCCACATGGTCTCCAAGATGACCCAGGAAGGAGACGAAGCAGGGAGAGTGTTTATTCCCACGGTCAGGGTTTTTAAAGGATTTTTAGGGGAAGTGACTCACACCAATGAAACCCAAGGGTTAACAGCAAATAGGGAAGGGGTTAACAAAAGACCAATGAGGGGGCTTTTCACATAAACCTGTCCAGGGACATTCTTGCATACTAATAAGGGTGTTCCCAGGGGGTATTGGGAAGAAGAAGGGTAACACACAGACAGGGTAGAATCCATTTTACAATAGAGTAAAAGCCTGTTTTCAAAACGTTATGGTTAGCTTTCTCCATCTTCTTCAGAGACCCATTGCTACAGCCATGTTTCAAGTGAAAGAATGAGACCAAATGGCCTTGAGTAGTGCCAGAGGACATTAACATTAGAAATTAATTTACTGAAAGTGTGGTTAGGCATTGGGATAAGTGGCCCAGGGAGGTGGTGGAATCACCCATCATCTGTGACGATGTTCAGTATGTGTCTTGGTGTGGTCCTTGGACATAAGGTTTAGGGGTGATTAAGGTGATGCTAGGTTAATGGGTGGACTAGATGATCTTGAAGGTCTCTTCCAACCTTGATGATTCTGTGATTCTATGATCTCACAGACAGGAGTACTCTCTGCACACTATCGGCAATGGGACCTCCATGCCATTTGCCCTCTATGTCCACAGCATAACTGGAATTATGTTTTCTGATTCATGAACCAGGGGCTGATCCTTTTGGTTTGTGTGGTCATTTGTGGAAACCTTCCAGACCTTTTTCTTATTGTCCATATTGCATGTGTTTTTTAGATCTTTAGTTATGTGCACTTATCTATATATAACATACAGATATTAAGTATATCTTCATTCTCTGTATGTGAAGAAAGTGAAGAGACATTCAGAGGCCGCTCTGAGATAATGTGAAAATAGTGGTTTCAAAACATGGAACCTGACCCATCACCAAGCAATATGAAAACACATAGCTGTGAGCCAAGAGCCATGTTCTTTGTCAGCTTGATGAGAACAGAGGAGGAGCTTAGCCTGTGGTGCAGAGGCTTCATGCAAGCCTCACCACAAGGTCATTTTTTTTGTGGAGCGCACAGCTGGGTGTTCTGCACTCTGCTACTGAAAATTTTCACTGAAGCCATCAAAAGAAAACTCTTCTATATATCACAAACCACTTTCTCATATACTCCTAACCTCTGCTGCTGCAATCTTTTCAGGTTAAGTATAAGAAGATACCGGGTACCATTAAAACCTCTTACAATATATAGCTGGAAAACTAAGCAGTCACAAAAAACACATTTTGCTGAAATTCCTTGCTCTAAGTCTTATGTGACTCTTCTGGTATATGCATTAGTTTGACAAAATCAGAGCTTTACATATGCATTCATTACCTAAAGCAACTCCTAAGTTTCAGCAGTTTCAGCAGTTTCACTTCTTATATTCACGCCAATGGACTGGTGAGGTTACATTTGTATCTTATGAATGATATATTGGTATTTTTCACATTTTAAGCCTAGTAAGTGTTCTCCTATCAGAAAAACATTTGCTTATTCAATAGGAAGTTTTGATAGTTAGTGGTCTTCTAAAATGTAAATCAGGTGATGTTACAGGAGGGAGAGAAAATTATTGAAAACAATGTTTGGTAAAACATGGTGTACCTTTATATAATTTATTTGGCTTTGAGATGATCCCTCTCTAAGGCATTATTTAGAGGCAGACAAAGGAAAGCTCAGGCAGAATAAGACTATATCATGCAGAGAGTCTGTAATGATTTTTTTTTACTAGGGGACAAGGAAGACCTGATAAGAAGAGTTATGAAAAAGGTAAATTAAGTCAATTTTTTATGAAAACAAAATAATGCTCACTGAAACTAGTTAAAAATATGAAAAGAGTTTTCTTGTTAAGGTGGTGCACAGCCTATAGAAAGAAATTACATTAAATGTTATTAAGATTTAGGTGAACAATGCTGGGATTGTGTTTTTGGCTAAGCGTGCGTATAGCGATTTCCCACCGGTTAATAAATGGGGATTAATCATTAAAGGATTATATGTATATTTGACATCTGCGTAGCTTTGAGGGATTCATATAATTATCAATAAAAATATGCTTTAGTGATGACAGGTGTTGATCAACTTTTCAAGCACCATGAGCTGCTTAAACCTTTGATGTTGCTCTTCAGCAGTGAGACACTGTAGATGGTTGGCTGTCCCCATAACTGTTCCTCTCTCACAAGAGTTTACCCTACCTCTATTGGCAAATGCACAGCATAGCACTAATAAAATCTTCATTCCCTTAAGACTGTCATAAAAATTTTCATCTGTAGGATTTCCTGTGCCACCTGAGGCACATTATATAAAACACTCGAGAAGAGAAGATGAGAATCCAACAGGAAAACTCATCCAGATTATGTAGCAATTCTTGTATTTTATTCATTAGCATATTTTCCCTTCTTTCAACCCCAACCTCCAAAAATTTACCTTTGCAACTCATCTAGTGGTGGTCAGTCAGATTTAAAGGCAAGCAACCCCTGAAAAGGGGTTCAGTGACTAACAAACCCTTAGAAAACAGAAGACAAATAAAGCACAGTGGCACAGCACATCTGAAGCCAGTCACACACTCATTAAAATAATGGAGCATATTCAAACTTTTCATCATGTTTACAGCAATCAACTTAGTGTAA
>JAWWEW010000088.1:1951764-1971874 GCA_035583185.1 Anabacerthia variegaticeps | reverse complement strand
AAAGATTAAAACAAGTCTCTGAGTGGTTATTATTATTAGCCAAGGTTTTGTTTGGCATCAAGAGAAACCTCAACAAATTAGAAAGATAGGCAATCTCCTACCATACAAAGTTCAGCAAGGGAAAGTGCTGAATGCTGCACCTGGGATAGGGCAACCCTGGTTGTGTGTATAGACTGGAGAATGAGATGCTGGAGAGAAGTGCTGTGGAAAGGGACCTGGGGGTCCTGGTGGATGGCAAGCTAGTAAGTCAGTAGTGCCCTGGCAGCCAGGAGGGACAGCCCTGTCCAGGGGGCATCAGGCAAAGCATCACCAGACAGTTAATGGATTGTCCCACTCTGCTCTGCACGTGGTCAGCCTCAGCTTGAATACTGTGCACAGTTTTGGGCACTGCAATATAAGAAAGATATTAAGTTATTAGAGAGAGTCTAAAGCAGGGCAACAAAGGCGATGAAGGGTCTTGAGGGGAAGCCATATGAGGAGCAAATGAGGGCATTTGGTGTTTTCAACCTGGAGAAGAGGAGACTGAGGGGAGACCTCATTGCATAGTGCAAGTGGCTCATGATAGAAAGAAGAGAGGTAAACACTGGTCTCCTCTCTATGATGACCAGTGGCAGGACTTGAAGGAATGGCCTGAAGTTGTGCCAGGGAACATTTAGGTTGGATATTAGGAAAAGGTTCTTCACCCAGAGGGTGATTGGGCACTAGAACAGGCTCCCCAGGAAAGCGGTCACAGCAACAAGCCTGGCAGAGTTCATGAAGCATTTGGGCAATATTCTCAGGCCCATGGTATGACTCTTGAGAATGGTCCTGTGCAGGACTAAGGGTTGGACTCGATGATCCTTATGGGTTCCTTCCAACTCAGTATATTCTGTGATTCTGTGATTTCATTATCCACATTTTTTTCTAGTACTTGGAAGTAAAACACGTTTCTCAAAGTAAGTAATGGCATTATAAAAGTAACTGGGTCCTAAATTACTTTTCTAAAACCAAAGAAGTCTCATTTCTGTTCAATAGCAGACATTGTACTTTAAGGCAAATTCATAGTCCCCTATTGACTAGAATAGATACAATCTACCTCCAGAATCTGGACCATTTGATACTTTTATCTTCTTTATAGATACTACTTTCAGTGTAACTTGGTCCTATAAAATTTATTAAAATAGAGATTCGACAAGCACTAGTGAAAACTTCTGTTTTGCCAACATACTACAGTGTCATAATTTGATCAAACTGAACTTATCCCTTCAATTCCAGCTAACCTGAAGAAGGACTGCTAGTGGAAATTTTTATCAAATTCAGGTTGCAAAGAACCTTACAAAGGCTTCTCATGAAGCACATCACATTGAAGCTTTCAAAGTTCAGATTCTTCTGTAATTCCAGAGTAACTGTGCTTAATCATGTCTTAAATGAACAGCAATGTGGTTATTGTGGATGCTTTTGCCAAAACAGCAACTTAGAGTAATACATAACTATAACATAAACTTGTAATACTGTCTCAGCAATACCCAAGGTTTTCCCAAAATTCATATTCAGGAAAGTGTATACAAAACTATTCCTTATATACACTGACGTTTAGAAGTTTAGTGGGAATTAATTCTGGGCCTTTTACCTTTTAATTTGTTCTACAAAAAAATCAAAAAAAGCATCTAAGAGATTTTTCTCCAATTAACATGTTTTGAATGGGTTAACTAGAGTGATTTTTTTTTTTTTTTAATTGCATCTGAAAGCAATTGTCCCTTGTATGGTTTTATTCACCCTTTTCTGCCTTGAAGTACAAGCAGGACCCATGAAGACTCAAGAAAAAGGATAAAGAAAAGGGACATTGTTGTGCAGACACCTTAAATGATGGTACAGAAATTTCTTTTCAGTGGGCCACTGACTCTACTTCTGCCTGACACACATGCAAAAACATTTCGGACTGAAGTGTCATATTAGTTTTGCTCTTTTCCATCTGTTTTTCTTTCACATGACAAAAGTTAAGCTCAGATGTTTCAATTTTCAGGAGCATTCTGTGTTATACACAGAATCATAAATATCAGGAAAATAAATTATTTACCTAAATTTTCCACATGTGAAATTCCACTTGGGAGAAAACTGATCTTCATCCTGGGACCTCTGAAAAACTGTAGGACACTGAAAATAATAAAGTAAAATGAAAAATATTGCTGGTCTGAAGCCTTGAGTGTGATATTAGGGGAAGTTTCAGAGGATGACAAATACCTGCAAGGTGTGTTTTAGGGAAGTAGAAATGATTTACAAAAGACTAAAATTCTGTGGGTAACACTGGAGTAACCATGAGCCCAATATCAATCAGTAAGGTTTTCATGTTCAACACTTTGCTTATGTAAATGTCACTTTTTACGTATTTCACCAAATGCTGCAATCCACAGCATTTGTAGAGCAAACTTGTAAGAGAGGAAAAAAAAAAAATCCTTCCTATTGCTAGAAACCTTCAAGTCCCTACTAGCCCCAGATTCATAGGATCAGCCATACTGCAGGCTAAAGTGTTTCCATGATAAAGCTCCTGCATTCTAACCACAACTGCTGTTCATTAAACACCCACCATTCCAACATGGTTCTCCACAGAGATCTCTAAATCCAGCAACTGTCTAACAGAAAGGTGTTGAAGTATTTTGCACAAATAAAATATCTTAATGAATATCATAGTTCACTATACATGCGTTCCTTTGGACTTCACTCTTAACTATAATTGTGATGTGTCACATGTAATTCCCACAATAAGTGCCATGAATTTGCTGAAAACAATTCAAAATGCAAACACTTGTGCATCCAGAGGAGCAGGAGAGGCTATTACTGCTGCTTCAGAAGTAAACAATACTTTTCCTCTGCAGCTATAGGTGCAGTTCAATACTAATAAAACCATGGTCACTGACACTACAGGAGTGTTCCTGACCTCTACAGACCGTTTAACTTTTAGGTTTATCCTTTCTTTTCTCTCATATAGAGATCTTACAGTCATAATTTTTCCTAAGTGAGCTTCTTGGAGAAAAACATAATACTTTTATGTGTATTATGGGGATGAGATGAAGTATATGTCAGCAATTTTCTGTAAATAATTGATCTTATTATGCTTTGCAAGTGAAAATCTATACATCTGTCCTTTTTACTGAGATGTTGCTGCATTCTGCCGGGAAAGAAAGGACAGTCCACACCAGATCAGGGTCAAAGCAGGAATGGACGTTTATTTGAGGGGTGCATGGGACTTATATAAGGTCGGGGTGGAGGTTTCTAGAACTGGGGAGGAGATAAGGGCAGAGCTAGGGTGGAGCACGACACAAAAAGGAAAAAAGGGGAGAAACTGCAACATAAAGAGGAAAACTGGGGAGCAGCTAGCCTTATAAGGTGTCGATGCACTGCACCACCGGCCAGCCAATAAGAAACTGGGGATTCAACTACCAATGAGAACAACTGAACAATGCAAAGGTAATTACTATTCTAATACAACGATTCTATATCTATACTGAAAGAACTTTTAAACAGCAGCTTGTGGTCTGCTTTGCACCTGTCAAGTCCAAAGCCAATAAAACCGCTCCTTTATCACAGATTTCTTAGGTCCTGAAGTTTTTCCAGTGTTTTCATCTTTCCACTCGGCAAAGTCCTTTGCCGCAAGATGTGTTTCAATAATGGTGATACTGTAAACCATTGTATCATAAGGTATTTGCTAGGCACAGTTTTTTAAAGAAGATTTCTGTGAAGTGTGTCCATTTATACATTTTAATTTGCTCTTTACACACCAAGTAGAAGCATCAGCATTCCTAATGCACAAGTCAGCCTGTTTATTTCAAGAAGCTGAATACAATCCTCTTCTGAGTGGGTAAGACCCAGGTTTCCCAAACTTCTGAACATCTTCTGACCTCTCAGAAGATGACACTGTTGGATCTCATTGCAGATGTTAAACCTCAGTAATTAAATAGATGGTGAATCTATAAAAATATATTAAATCTCTTGCATAGTGAATCTATAAAAATTGTCTTCATAAACTTCAGTGAATATTTTACTGACCTTAAACCTGGCAGGTCCTGAGATTTTACTCTCTCATTGGGCCACGCCTCCTTCTCCTGGAGCCTGTATTGCAACCCCATTCATGTTGTTCACTCCCCTTCTGCCTTGTCCAGCATCTTGAGCTGACCACTCTGGGCACCCAAAGGGTGAGTTTGGCATCTTTGCAGCCCAGACATTGAACCATAGCGTGCAATTTTGTGACAGCAGTATCTGAGTGTTTGGTTGGCTTCTTCTCTGGCCTATGCTGGCTGTTGTGCTGATTATAGGAAATCTGAAGCTAAAAAACGAGTAGTGTAGTGGTCTGTTCTTGAAAAATTTTCTTATTAATTCACATTGAATTGTCATACATTCATTTCCTATTGCGTTTTGAATAAAGGCCCTGAGAAAATTCCCCTTGAGACCTCTTTGTGATATGAGCCCCTCACCATCATGTTTCTTCATATGGTCCACCTGCACAATCTCTGTGTTTGCTCTTGCTAACCTTCCTCTTGAACTTATGGTTCTTTTCTTTCAAAACCATAATTAAATTGTTTTGTGATTAGCATGTGTATTTATAAGATATTTCTCTGCAATAAGAGGCGTCCTCATTATTTCAGTTTTCAGGTCTATTTTTAGACTCAGACCGTCACAATAGAGATCATATTCCATATTCATAATTTGATTCAAAAACCAAGATTCTTATAGTCAATCCAGGAAGATTTTTGTCTGTGTTCTTATTTTTGACTTTTAATCAGAATAGTAAGACAGCATGAATTTCTACTTTTAATACAGTTCTCAGGAAATCAGAACTACCTATTTACTTTATGACCTCTCCAAAACAAGACCATATGAAGCAGGTTAGAAAAGTTTCAATACTCATTTTTCTTGCCCTAAATTAATTTCCTCTCTATGCTGTCTTCCAATAGCCTTCAGAAATAAAATTTTATGTTTATGTCTCTAATGTCCACATGTTGAAAAAGTTTAATATTTGTCTTTTGCACAATTCTCTTGAGTTATATTGTTTTAGTAGTGACTGTAATAAAGAGGTGTAAAAGATGCTTCTGGTGAAATCTTACAATGAGAAATGGCAACTTCTTTAAGCAGTATTAAAATTTGGATGGAGGAAAGCAGAAAATTATTCTGCAAAGAGATGAGGGATTTTCCCCCTTCTCCTTTGCTGATAACTTTTTGATGAGAACACACACACGAAAAAAAGAAGGTAAAGAGGGTGGATGTCCTTGCTATGAAGAGACAACTCTATATGTAGTAAGATATGTGACACCTATCTCACAGACAGGAGCTTACAATCCTGTTCATCAATTTTATCACTAACATAAACTTTTAATATGCATATGATCAGTATATGGGACTTTCAGGGCAGCTTAAAATTACTGTAGCCTGTAATTACTGCTCCTGTACTTGATTATAATAATCTGATTGCAATTATTCAGTGATTTTAATACAAGCCCCAAGCTACATAACAATAATTCAAGTGCAGTGATTGGGAACATGTTTCTGTTTGGCTGTGAAATGATGTTTTAATTTGCACTGATTCAGGGATCTGGATACAGTTCTATTCATGTAATTAAGGGACATTTATACAGTCAAGTACAATAACTTTGGTTTGAAGTGAATTTAAGTAGTGCAAAAACTCTATATAAAGTCAAAATTGTTCATAAGCATGAATTCCTTAGATAGGAATAATAAAGCAAATATTTGGCTGGTTTGGCCATTACATGAGATGGCTAATTTTTAGATAAAAATAAAAAGCACATGAAAAGATGAGAGAAACCTGTTCACAGTGCTACAAGGTGTATTTTTGGCTGAGGTCCAGAGTTATTACTAGAAGTTTTATCCTTTCCATGCTCTTGTCTTCGTCCTGAGCTTAAGACCATGATCAGAAACAGGACTTGAAAAGACTTCTGTAATTCTTTATTGTGATGAGAATTTTAAGTGAGTTTTAAAGCAGAGTAAGCTCTGAAGGTTCTCTTAATCATTGTCTCTTAGACCTTCATTTCAAAATCTGACCTAGCAAAAAAAGAGTTGAACCCAAGAAAATCAAGGGCTAAATGGGTATTTTGAGGATTTATGTCAAGATTATTCTCAAGCAACAGAAATGACTTTGCAAGTAGAAGATTTCACTTGCCCTTATAACTAATAAGATGCTACAAAAAAGCAATTGCCTCATAAGCAAATTAAATATAATGGGATTTTTGTTCAGACCAAAGAGGAAAGCAAATAACTTAATTAAAATATTTTTCTTATTAGCTCTTTCATTTCTGTCTTGAACTGAAAAATTTTGATGTCCCACAAGAGAAAAAAACCAAAGCACATACGTCAATGAGCATTTATGGTTTTATGGTGATCACACATACTTTTTACCTGGTGATGTCCTAGTTTATTTATATTTGTAATGGTTGTGGGAATACAAATGTTTTAAGAGAAAATTCACCACAAAAATAATCAAGCAAACCAAAACCAGGAAGCAATTTAGAAAATTGCATCAAGGTCTTATGTCAAGCTATTTACTTGAGGGAAAACAATTTTGCCCCCTTTACTATTATGATCTTCCCACAGAAGCTTATCTGTTCTCATATTGACATTGATATTAAATATATGATTTACTGATTATATGTGAATTAAGTGTTGCTAATAAGTTAAAGAACCACCCTGATCTGATTTTTGTTTAAACTATGTGGACTGAGTATTTTAGCCTGTGACATTTTCCCAAAATAGAGAAAAATTAGAATGCAATTCATATTTTTATTTCTGAACGTGATCAAGTTATTACACCACAGTTTAGGTGCTTCCAAACACACAATACTGTCCTAAAACTGTTTGGATATCTGGTATCCTGCACCAAGAGAAAACCTGGCTGTAGGGAAATATCTAGTTTCACAATGGACCTTGAATGGAAAAAAAATAAAGACATTTTTAATTTCTATCTGAAAAATGTTATTGCTATGACTTCTACAAGAGGCAGGAAAAATATCTGCTTACACACGTTTCTGGCGGGGCTTCACTAACAGTGAGCAGACATAAAAATGCATTTAACTGTACACAAATATGTAATAACCACTCTCACACTGCACAACTTTAAAAATACATGCTATATCTGTTAGTGCTTCTTGTTCAGAAGCAAACAAATAATCTTGAATAAACAATTTGTACCTACTTACAAATATTACCATCACTCTTAATATTGTTATCAACAAAAATTTGTTGTTACAACTTGACCAGCAGGACATACAAAAATTTAGAGATTGAATGAGCTTGTGTGTGTCTGCTTCACCAGTTCAATGTTTTAAAAATGTTAATAAAATCTAACTAATTTTTTAATATTTTCAAATGGTCCACATGCAAATGGGCTCCAGTACTTAACTTGGAATAGTTTATGAGAAGAAAATCTGGTGTAATTTAATTTTTGTACTTTTTTTCCTTGTCAGGCATATTTGAAATTTGAGAATTTAAGGGCTGATGAGTTCTCACTCCATCTCTGTGGTTTTGTTTGATTTTATTTTCTTCTGATAACCTTGATTCTATGGGAGCAGACTCGAAAAATCAGCACAGGGAAATAACATGGCTGCAGCACTGATGGTTAGCTGTATCACTGCTTGAGGCTCTTCCACAAGCCATCTGTGTCAGAGCAGGCTTGCATCCTGACAATTCATGCATTAAAAAATCTTTACCACCCCTTTTCACACAATTATGGCAATGTGACTGAGGTTCCTCTACAGAGTGAGCTCCTGATGTTTTGGCATCTGCTTGTATGAACTTCAATATCCTTTTCATTCATGCTGAATACCAACAGATTTAAAAAAATACTGTCCCTGCCTGTAAGCATTTAAAATTAGCACTTATTTGATGTCAAGGCAAGTATTTTCATCAATATATGCTCATTCATTTGTAAAACATTTGCTCCTTAAACATTTTGGCAACACAAAGATTAAACATTTTGGCAACACAAAAATTAAACATTTCATAATTTACACAATTTACCAAGCAAATGTGGACCAAAACCCACCAGTGAATCACAAACTCAACATGCTTGCATTTGTGAATATTACTGAGGTCTGTGGAGGGATCCCTCTTCCTCCAGTGTGTTGCCACCTTCAGGAGTGGCAATGGAAGATCCAGGTACAAAAACAAAGTTAAGAATCTGTCTACTGTATGTGTGGATGTTCTCAAGGGAATTATTAATACCATTCATATTTCAAAATATATTTCATTACACAGTATAATTTATTTTTATACTGAATCATCACTGGGCATTTTTCCTGATGTGTCAAGCACAAGATGGTTAGTAATAAACCTAGTTTAGCAGTATCTGAAAGTCCTCGATTACTAATTTCTAATATGAATTGCTATTGTGATTGTGTAGAACATGCAGATACACGAAACTCTTAAAAAAAAAAAAAGGAATTTAAAAGCTATAACAGTCACACTTTTCTAACAGGAAAGTAAAGGAAATTTAAAAATATTTAAAAAATTCCTTTCTTCTGTCCTAGCTGATGATATCTTTTCTTGCAAGCTCAATAAGTATCTGGTTCAGTTTAGATTACTGACAGGGCAAAGGTTGGAACTCAGCAACTCAACTTCAAAATATTTGTCAACCCTGACTGTCTACTCAGTAGTCATCACAGAAGTGTGAATGGATAACAGGGTGTTTTCTAAGAGATCCTGTATTAAAGAGTCACTAATTAAGGACTTGAAAAGCATTATGCTTTTTTTTTCTTTCATTTATTAACTAAGGTTGTGTGATGTGGAAAATATTTTTTTCAAATCTTTTTAGGACTAATGAACACATTTAAAGAGATTACTACTGTGTCCTCAATTTATCCAACTTCTCAACTGCTGCTCCAAGGGAATCACATGAGTGCTTGACCTCTGTAAGATTTTAAGAAGAAAAACAAACTTCATAAAACTTAATCACATTAGTCAAAGCTGTAAGGATGTTTTAATGCCCCTCCTAAGCCACCCAGTTCCATTACCTGAAACCCATCAACATAATCCTTCCTTAGGAAGAAAGGAATGAATCAAACTGAAAAGATTTGTAATTGAATTATCCTCAGTCTCAGGGCAATTAGAAACATTTTTTATTGGAACATCTAGATATAGATAGACTGCTTCTAATTAGTCCAGCAACTCAGATAATAAGAAAAAGCAGGAACAATTTCACAGTGTTATAAAAATTGAGTTCAATATTTTTGCATGTATGTTTTAGGAAGGTATAGTGAGAAAACATGAATCAAATAGAATATAAAACCAATACAAAATAAGTCCTCTCAGGAGTACTAGAGAGCTTTTGTTCCTACAAGTAAAGCTACATACCTATGGTTTTAATTATGTTCTGCTTTTTGCAACTTCAGATTGTGTTTCTTGAGTTATAAACTATTACAAAAAATTATTGTTGGAAAAGCTTATAAATATTGTTTGCATAAGTTCTGACTTATGAGCCTACTAAAAATAATATTTTCTGGTAGGTTTGTTTGCTGTCAGTTTTTATGGAACTGCCAATCGCATATGTGAGAATGATAGGCAGATACACAGTTCATGGCAACTGCAAGTAAATACAAGAAGTTATATTCCTTAATTTTCTGTTCTACCTTCTTTTTATGTTTATAATCCCAAATTTCTCTTGCAGTTTTATTCAATTCCTTGCATACCAGAAAAGAATGCTGACTTCAGAACATCAGGTGCTGTGGAATCAGATTTTCATGGAGCTGTTTCTGTATCTGTTGTTATCTGAGTGTGGGTGGCTATGTTCATGTTTTGTGTTTTTGTTTGCTTCAGTTTGGTTTTTGTTTTTGTTTTGTTTGGTTGGGTTTTATTGGTTTGGTTTTTTTTGTATGTGTGATTATAGTTCTAGAGTATGGGAAACTCTTCAAAAAGTATATCTTCCATATCTTTGCATTTTCTCTGTTGTTAATATAATGTTAAAGAAGTATCTTGAACTCTTAACTGTCACAGAGGAGTGGAATAGTATAATGTGGTTTCCCTAATGACAGTGTGCATTTAAGTGTGTTGAAATATACCTATTCTTTCAAGTGAGAATTTTTACTGTGAATGTAAATGAAATTTCTATAGTGAAGTTCAAACTTAAGCTTAACATTTTTACACAATCTTTTTTAAAATTTCTTTTAAGTTACTTAATGTACAACCTTTCAGAGAATGGGAAATACGGCAAACAACTCTGAAAGTTTTACTGCAGAGACTCATGTTGTTTTCTTTTTTTTCCAGTCATAATATGCAATGGCTACTGTGGAATCCAGAACAGAAAAACCGAGTTGAATTCTTAGGCCCACTGGGAACAAACACTGGAGATTTACTTTTCAATCCAACAAAATTTATCCTTTCCACCACAAATCTTGCTGTGTTTGCCATGGGCAGCTATTTGGATTGCATAATTGTTCAGACTACCAGCCTTTTTATTTTAACAGTGATGTTTTCTCGTCAAACCTTTCAAATATATAAAAATGACTTACAGACCTAAATCACCCTATTGATCAGGATGAGCCTTCAAAGTCAGCAGTAGCTTAAAAATATTACCTGTACTCTTCTAGGTTGCTGAAAAAAGTTGAATACATATTGTATGGGAGAGGTGAAGTATCTTTTATGGACACATGATGGTTTTCTTCAGTAGTGGAAAAATAACTTTATCTTAACAATTTGTCAGAACTAATTAGCTATGCCACCCTGGTGCTACTTCTACTAGATGAGGTATCATTATTTTATGTCATGTGGAATAACCCTGAAAACCAAAATAGCTGAAAAAATTAAAAATATATCTGTTTAAAAGTCCCATGGATATCGATTCAAAGTATCAAAGAGATCCAAGACACTTAACTTTTTTTTTTTATTTTTTTTAAAGTATTATTACTGCACATCTACATGGACTTCCCTATTGGATATCCACATTTCACAGAGACAAGATGGTAGGATACTTTAAGACTATATGACTTGCTGCTTTTTTCTTTGCTTTTGATGTAGTGGAACTATACATGAAACTACTTTATCCATACAGTGTTTTTTCAGCCTTCATCATGGGTTACCTATTTGCTGTAAAAGTACACTTTACACTACTTATTTCCTTTATTTTGAAAATAATTATTACAATGTAACAAGTACCTGATGGAGAAAAATGATAGCTTGAAAAAGTAATTTGAGGGTCAAATTTACTTAGAAGTGGTTATTTTCTACTTAGATCTAAATATACATGCACAGATTTACTGTAGATATGAGACTTACATATCTTCTATTAAAATATGTCCAATTTAATTAATAAATTACCAAGAACTTATTGATATTTAACTTGCACATTCATACAATTCAAATACACATTGGTATTGGTTTTCATCTTGGTTCCTCATAAAAATACTAATTTAGGCAGTGGTACTTATAAATGTACTACAAAACCATTAAATGTGAAATAGCGACCTAATATATTTTTCAGTCAGAGGAAAAAAAAAATACATTAAAATGTCTTATACATGAAAAAAGTGTAAAATTTTGGGCTATTTCAATTTTTACATGAAATTTGGAAACAAATTATAAATTAAAATTTAAATAATTCTATCTGATAAAACGAAAAATTACACATAGGCATAATTTGAAAATAATGGGAAAAACAATTTGATTTTCTCTTTTATAGCTGGATTTGCTTTTGAACACAAAACACACTACTGTCTATACACATACTAATATGTATCTATATGTACAGTAATCTAAATCTGTATTTGCCACCATATCAGAAACCCAGTGGAAATCATTAAAATCAATATCTATGGCAGCTGTATGCACAGCAAGGAGGTATAGCTTTGAAAAAGAAGTATCAGCAGCCTGATGGAAAGTACTGTGGGAACTTTGGCAGATGGAATGAAATGATCCAAACCTGAAAAATATTAAGTCACGATCTCCCAGTACCAATGTCTTTTTATTTCACACCCAAATCTCGTCAATAGCTTCTTCGACATCAGCTGCTCCTAGCTCACACACTACCCTTTGATGAATAGTTTACTGAATCCAAAAAGCACAAGTTCCTTTTAGGACCAATAATGTTAAAACTTGTCCGTTATTAGAATCTTAATGTGATAGGAATCATTCGATACAGTTGCAAGACAAGAGGAAAGCCTTCAGTGTGGAGAAATTGCACTCCAACTGGACAAGTATTATTATGCTCCTTTTATGTTCCTCTGCTGACAGAGTACAGTGAAGTGAAAATGATTCACCGCCCTTATAGCTGGGATTGCTGTGTTGTGGCATGGCATTATGGAACAAAAAATATATAAGTTTCTTGTAACTTTAATGCTTTGGTCAGTCACTCCCATGTACTTTGAGAACCCTTCAACTTTGATTTTCCCGTGAAAGGTTAGATGTTAATGCCATAGGGCTCCATAACAGTGCAATTAAGCAATAATAATGGACTGATATATCCACATATATGTACACAAAAATGTATTAACATCTGTCAAAATAAATAAGAGGTAGGCATCTATATATAAGTGGATTCTCAAAACAGTGGAGGATTAAACTTACGATTTTAAATTGTGCTGAGGCAGAGGCAAAGAAAATGAAAACTGTGAACTCTAATTTCTTTCCATTAGTTTATATACTTAAAGCTATATGTTAACATTTATATGCTAAGTACCAAATATTTAAGAATGTATCATAACTCATTAAACCAGGGGAACTGTGACTCTAGTTTATTGCAAGTTACTTAAGAATGAACACAGATTTTACTTCCCTGTGAAAATTTCCCCCATGTTACAATATCTCAATGTTTTACAAATACCAGTGACTCTGTCCAGGCTTTTGTCACAAAAGCTGCCCTGTAACTCAAAGTGCCAGACTTAAAATACTTGCAGATGTACTTTCATAATCCACCCCTTTCATAGTTTTTTTTAATATGTACCCAAAACTTGACTTCTGTGTTCATTCAGATAGAAGGGAAAGGTCATGGTACAGGATGAGGATAGTCACCTCACAAACAGAGACAGAGCCAAGCCTGGGGTGTTTAAGGCTTTCTTTGCCTCCGTTCTTAACATGGTTGACAGACCAAGGGGATTTTCAGTGTCCTGAGCTGGAGGACCAAGGCTGCAAGAATGATGAACTCCCTGTTGAACCTGAACATGTGTGGGATCTGCTGCTCCAGCTGAAGCCCTACAAATCTGTGGGATTCATCTGAGAATCCTCAAAGAGCTGGCTAAGATAATTGCAAAACTTTGGAGCAGTCTTGGGAATTTGGAGAGGTCCCAGTTGACTGGAAGATGGTGAATGTTTGCCCTGTTTTAAGAGGAGCAAAAAGGAGGGTCTTGGAAACTACAGGCCTGTCATTCTCACTTAAGTACCTGGTAAAATCATGGAAAACATTAGTCTGAGAGGTATTGAAAAACATCTAGAGGACAGTGCAATCATCAGTCACAACCAGCATGGCTTCATGAGAAGAAAGTCCTGCTTGTTGAACCTGATAATATCCTTCTGTAACAGGGTAACCCACCTATTTGACCAAGGAAAGCCAGTAGATGTAATCTTTTTCAAGTAAAGCTTTTGATACTGTCTCTCACAGTATTCTCTTGGACAATCCACCCAGCACACAGCTGGATAAACATATCATGCAGTGGGTGAGCAATGGGATCACAGGTTAGGTACAAAGAGTTGTAGTGAATGTGTTGACATCAGGCTGGTGACCTGTCACTAGTGGGGATCTCCATCCTCAGTTCAGTTCTCTTCAATATCTTCATTAACCACTTGGATGCAGTACTCAAAAGAAGTTTTCCTATGACACTAAATTAGAAGGAGCTGTTGACTCCCTCAAAGGCAGGGATGCCCTGCAGAGGGACCTCGACAAATTAGAGAGATGAGAAATCATCAACCAAATGAAGCTTAACAAGTGAAAATGCTGGATTCTACACCTGGGACAGGGAAACTCTGATTGTGTGTGTCTATACTGGGAAAGGAGATGCTGGAGAGATGTGCTATGGAAAGGGACCTGCGGGTCCTGGTGGATGGCAAGTTGAACATGAGTCAGTAGTGCCCTGGCAGCCGGGACAGAAAGCTCTGTCCTGGGGGGCATCAGGCAAAGCATCACCATCTGGCCAAGGGAGAGGATCATCCAGCTCTGCTCTGCACTGGGTCAGCCTCAGTTTGAATATTGTGTGCACTTTTGGGCACTACAATATAAGAAAGATTTTAAGTTATTAGAGAGAGTCTAAAGGAGGGCAACAGAGGTGGTAAAGGGTCTTGAGGGGAAGCTGTATGGGGAGTGTCTGAGGTCACTTGGACTATTTAGCCTGAAGAAGAGGAGACTGAGGGGAGACCTCATTGTGATCTTCAACATTCTCATGAGGAGAATAGGAGGGGCAGGTACATACCTCTTCTCTCTCATGACCAGTGACAGAACTCAAAGAAATGTCATGAACCTAAATCAGGGGAGACTTATGTTGGATATCAGGAAAAAGTTTTTCACTCGAGGGATAGTTGAGCACCAGAACAGGCTCCCCAGGGAAGTGGTCACAGCACCAAGACTGTCTGAGCTCAAGAAGCATCTGACATGCATGGTGTGACTCTTGGGTGGAACTAGACTCAGTGATGGGTCCCTTCCAACTCACAATATTCTTCAGTTCTATGAAATTATAATTAATACCAGCAGACTTTGATTCAGCTTTGATTTAATTTGTAAGATGAAATGCAGATCTCTAGACTGTGAAGATAAACTCCAAATTAATGTTTCTTCTATTACATTGGAGGATTCACAATTAACAGCCACTTTGGAAGCAGTGGTTTAAGTGACTTGCTCAGCATCACATGAGAATTATTTTGTAGCACCAGACACATCTCTGAAGCATGGCATATCCTTTTCTTCTTCCTTGTCCATTTTCCAAACTGTACACATAGTACCACTGAAATTCTAGGTTAAATAGGCTTACTTGCAAAAGGAGACTCTTCTGTTACCCAAAAACATAATTTCTTCTTCCTCCTTCTGAGCCTGGGTTTAGCAAGATGCTCTGCCTGGAATGGCGTAAACCGACTCAAACAATGTTGTATTTGTTTGGAGAAGGGAGTGTCATGCTGATTTTGGTATTACATAGTGTTGAAACCTGTCTGACTCATCAAACCCAAAGTTTAACATCCTGAGAGTGAGGTGAAGATGTGGTAGAACTGGTAAAGTACCTGAATATAGAAAAAACAAGTGATACTACTAATAACTTACCTAAAGCTGCTGAGCTGACACAGCTGGTCTGGAGATATTGATTGGCAGTCAAACATTTCATACTATAAAAGCCCAGTCCCACTTTTTAATGGCAGGGTCTTCTTGGATTGTGTGTGGAGATTCCTCCCCTCAGTAGGAAAACCACTCAAGGTATTCCTCTAGGCTGAGTGAAAGAGATATGCACATGGTCATCAGTATGGGTGAGTAACATCCATCTCTTAATAATAATTGGTTTTACTAACTTTAATACAACTGTTGTAGTATAATTGTTTCAATATTGTTCATAAGGTGCACTATACTATACTATACTATGCTATATTATACTACACTAGTAGTTATAGCTCCTATACTGTGTAGAAAATAATTCTGATTAAGATATTTTTTGTCTAATCATTATCATAATAAAGAATTCATATTTATATAAATATATCTGGTTTGCTCTCCTTCATTCCACAAAGTTGTATAAAGGTTCAATTACACCCATATAAACCTTTAGACTAACTCTTGACAAAGTCTGGGGCTAAGATTGGATCCATCTGCACCTGAATTCCTGTTTGAGAAGGAGTTTAGAAATTATGGGAATACTTTCTGCATCTTGTGACTCAACTGGAGGTCTGCTTCAATAAACTTTCTCTGAAGCTCCTATTCTGCCCACAAGAGTGGATCACTGTGACCATCCTATTCTTGGAGGGAATAAATACAAAGTAACCTTGTTTGTCCTTGGTAGGCTCCACTGTTACAGATAGAATTTTCCAAGGATTTGTCTATTCTTCCACCAATTTTAACCCGAGGATGTGCGTCTTTATCTTTTCAGAAGAAAAATGTCTTAAGATGCTGCCGGTGGACTTTCTTAATGGGAACAGGAAATGTATTTTTGATTTCAGGATTGTTCTTGAACATGTTCAGGTTGTTTCCTCAAATAATGAAGATTGTATCTTCCTAATTAAGTGTTCAAACTACTGACAACCCATTGTATTTTTTCATGTTTGATCTTGGAAAATGCTGACCAATTTAACTGAAAGTTTTAAAGTATTTAGGATAAGGCCTGAACCATGTAGTTTTTCTCTTTTTTGGTTCAGGTTGGGCAAGCTGATATAAAACTGGAAATCAGGTTTTAGAATGATAATTACTATGGCTTGTGAATGATTCTGAAAGCAACAAGAAGTATCTCTTTTTCCTGACCATTCATTTTTTTGTCACTTGACCTGAAGCCTATCGATGATTCTATGAGGAATACAGACCTACTTTCTGCCCCAACTGTATATGGATCCCTTGACAGTAACTTAGCATTTTCTCCTTTCCTGGGGGCAATGGCAAAGGAGGGGGCCTGCTCTAGCAATCCTTTGCAGAACCACAGGAGGATCTGAGAGCAGAACAGGTTTTGTCCTCACTGTTCTGCTTGAATAGGGTGCAGAAACAATCTATATGTTATCCTACTTACCTGAGCTTCCACAGAGCACCTGCTACAAGGTCAAAAAGTGCTTGACTTTTAAAAGCTAGACTGAAAGTATACCAATGGTCACAAAAAGTGTCCCAAGATGTTTTGCTAATAACTCAAAATCCCTAACTGGAGATTAAAATGTAGTAAGTGAATTCATTAGAAGTCAAGTGCACTGGCCATTACTATGGAAGAAAAAGCCTTTTTTTCTGGCAGCTGTAGGTCACACAGATAAATTTTTCACTTTTAATGTAGTACTTAAAATCTCATGTCTTTGTAGAGATACTATAAATGCCTTTTTGGGTTTGTTTTTTTTGGTTTGTTTTTGTTTGTTTGTTTGTGGGGTTTTTTTATTTTATTTTAATTTTCCTCTCAGTGTTATGGAACTCTTGTATTTGGTTTGTTTTTTTTTGTTTGGTTGGTTTTGTTTTGTTTAAAAAAAAAAAAAAAAGGAAGAGAAGAAAGAAGAGAACAAGAGTACTTCAGAAAACATATTTCAGGAATTAGGAAGGGTAGAGATGCACATAGATCTGTATAACCAAACAAGATAAGAAGATAAATAAAAAGTCAATACACATCATAATCTTGAACACCTAACATGAAGATATGGGACAGTTGCAGTTTATTAGAGCATAAATGGCATTAAAGTATGTGACAAATCTGTGCTAAATCTTGAAGTATACTTCACACAGTAACTTCTCTCCTTCTAAAAATAATAAAAACTGAGAACAAACTGTGAAGACATTAACTTCAGTCCCAATTTTCTTTCACTGAACTACAAAAATAGTTCAAAGTCAAGCACTATGTGTCTGTGATTTACTTTTCTTTTATTAAAGGTGTTATAGAAATGTCACTCTATTTTATCTTGCTGTATTTAACTACTGTAGTACAGTCACAAGACATGAATATACGTACTGTGATCAACCCCATCAATTACTAGTCATCAGCAAATAATGCAAAGCACTTTTCAGATAAGAGATTTGAAGACAAAGGAATAAACACATTATTTTAAAAGGGGTTGCATTTAATCCTAGAATTTTTTTTCCATTCTATGATAACCTTATACTACAGTATTTTTTTTTTTATAATAATAGCCTTTCAATTAAATGATGCAATCAGTATGCCACAAGCCATTTCTTTCTTTAGTAGGAGGAGTTAGCAGTTCCAACATTCAATTGACCTGTTTCCAAATAATCTACTGGAAAAAAATGAAGATTAAGTCCTCTAACAAGAGCAGTTTTCACAGTGTAGCATATAAAGAGAAGGATTCGGTAAAAAGATGAGAGGGCAAGCTGCATTGTGCTGGCTCACTTAAATCTTATTTCCAATTCACTAAATGTGTTATTTGACTTGGCAAGTGAGCTGGTATGTGTATTAGATCAGCAGGGAGCCTAATCAAGAAGATGCCAAGTTTGCTGCAGCCCCTCTGTTCAACATAAGCCTCAACTAGTGACCTTAAGCAAAGTGGGTGGTTGAACCCAAAAGAGAATAGCATTAACTTTTACTTGAAGTTCAGCCTGATTTGAAGTCTCCCTTTGTGCATTATTAAAAAAAAAAAAAAAAAAAAAAAAAAAAGCATTCAACAGAACTGAATCTAGTCTGCTCAGCACCATTTTCACATGCAAGGCTTTATAGAAGCCTGCCTCCATTAATGTTGACACATGCAAAAGAAATGAAAAGCATTAACTCAGCTAAGGCACTTGATTTTGCAGCTGCAGAACAATTCACTTTGTAGCACAGTAACTTGAAGTTGGGTTGGTTTTTTTGTTTGTTTTCTTTTGGTTTAGTTTGGGCTTTTTTAATCCAGATAAACTACTAATTTGTTAATTGCCGCAAGAATTATTTTCAAATATTAAACATTTATAAAATAAAAACAAAACCCATATGAAATTGATATGTAACACTATTTTTTATACTCTCATATTGCTAACCATTTGGTGTACACATTTTTATTTGTATTTTTTTTTTATATTTTCTGCATTTACAGATCCAGAGAGAATAGTGTAAGCCTTTCCTTTTCAGTTTGTTTGAGCTATGTTATATTTAGTCCCTACATCTTGGAAAAAAATAACGTCTCAAGTCAAGATGTATTTTTGCCTAAAAAATACTTAACAGAGAATGCTGGGTTAATACATTTTAAGAGATAAGGTTTTTTATAATATTGATTATTTGAATTATTTGGTCTTCCTGTAATTTCTCACTCTAATTTTAATTTCTCACTGTACTTGTAAGCGGTTGTTCATTACTTTTGTTTCCAGTAACATCAAAGTTTATGTAAACGCCCTTTAAAATACTGTTTCTATCATTTTTTTAAACCAGGTGTAGACTTTCTCTGCAATGCTTTTTTACATTGAAGATGGCTAAGAGAGATTATTACCAAAGTACATGCTATAAATAATATGAGTGGACTACTCTTATAAACTTTCCATGTTTTCATTGTTTTTCTAATCTTATTTTTACTATTTCTGGATTTTTAAGCTAAGTAGCAGAATCATTTTAGTGTCTAATTCTCCATCAAGCATGTTTCTGTATCTCTACTAAAAATCAGCTCTTCACTGATCTTTATTTGCCAGTATTTTTATATATAGACATATATATACTACATGCATAAATTCCTTCTCATTTAGTTCTTGAAAAAAGATACTTTAGCTTTCCAATCCAAATGAATAAAGGGAAATTCAGGGGGAAAATATCTTTTTTTCCAAAGGCTTCTTGCTTTGCAACTGCTTGTGTACAGCTCTGTCTCCGTTGTGTATGGAAGCTGTATTTCACATTTCATTTTAGCTGTGACCTGTGCATGTCTTGTTCCTTGGTCTCTCCATCAGGGTTATGACATGAAGGATAGTAGCATCACTTTCAGCTCTTTATTATGTTATTAAATTGGGACAGTTTTTACTGTCCGGTATTCCTCCATAACAAGAGTGAAAACTGGATTCCCTGGGCAGAAAGCACCCCTGGGGAAATATATACGCAAGGCCTCCTACTCAATGACAAATAATAGGTTAAGTAGACAGATATAAAATGTAATCTATTTTCCTAATAGATTATAATAATATAATAACTTCCCTCATGGTGCCAGGAAAAATACAACCAACCAACCAAATTTTCCCATACTTGCAGGAATAGTTTATCAGAAACAATTATTAATAAATAAAAACTATGCTTCAAACAAATCATTCATATTCATGGATCTTAGAGAATTTCACAAACTTTTATAAACATTGTTTATAAACTTCAGATGTTCTATGAACAATTTAAAGGCACATCCATCATAATCTCTGCCTCTGATCCTCTTGGGCCAGGTTATCAGGTTTAACATTACAATGAGTACCTCCCTTTGTCCTCAGCCTAGCTGCAACAAGGGGTTCCTGCTAGAGTCCACCATTAGTACAGTCATATCATAGTCTTCTGTGGACTGCACCATAAGATGCAAAGGAATCTTTGTTTCCTCTGCTCTGGTG
>JAWWEW010000088.1:1941211-1951664 GCA_035583185.1 Anabacerthia variegaticeps | reverse complement strand
CTGCTCTGGTGTAGGGTCCCATCCAGTTCTCCTTGAGAGACAATCCTCCTTGAACTTCTCCAGCCTTGGTCCTTCCCATGGGCTACAGTTCTTCAGAGACTGCTCTACAGTGGGTCCTCTGTGAGGAGGATAAACCTGTTCCAACACAGGTTTCTCACAGAATCATATCCTCCTTCAGGCATCTGCCTGCTCTGGTGTGGGGTCCTCCATGGGATGCCGTGGATCTCAGCTTCATCATGGACTCCTCACATGTCACAGTCCCTTCAGCTCATGTTCACACTGGACCGGCAGCCCATTCACTACAGCAACACAGAAACAGCAGTGATGCCCTGGCCACCTGTCAGCCCAGGCTACGGTTGTTTTCAAAACATTCCCAGGTACAATTAAGTGAGGTAATAAGCAGCACAACAGTACAGGAAGCAGCAAAAGCAAAATGCAAACACTAACAAGCACCAGACTCTAATATACAGTCAGAAAAGTGAGCACTATGGCAAGGACAGAAACCTGCTCATTACTAGCTAAACACTGCACCTATAAGTTCAACCTAGAGTATTCCAGTCAAATCTGTTGTTACTTCAAATCCTTTGTGTCCCACACTGGGCACCAAAAAAGGACTGTCGTCCAGCAGCCAAGCTCCATGCAGCCACTCACTCACTCACTCACTCACTCACTCACTCACTCACAGAACTGGGGAAAAAATTGGCAGGGAAAGAGCTAGAAAGCTCATGAGTTGAATAAAGACAGTTGTGGTGATTTAACTCCAGCTGGAAAACAAACTCCAAATAAGCAACATCCCTTCTCCCTCAAACCTTCTGGTAAGAGAGTGACAGAGGCTATGGGTTGAGACACCAATTTACTGAAAACATCAGTGGAGTAAGAAACACAGAGTAACAGCAGCAACATTAATAACAAAAGTGTACAAAAAGAGAAGGTACTTTACACAGGTATTCACCACCTCAGCTTAGTTCTGCATAGCTTCTCCAAAGGCAGGATTGTGGATGCACCCCACAGCCAGCTCTCACTGCCCTTGAGCCTGAGACAGTGAAGAGCAATGACAGACAAATTCCCAAAAGCTAGATCACCTGTGTTTCACTGTGCTACCACTTTGGACTGCTTGGTGTGCTCAACTTGGGTTCGTCTCCTCTTGTCTTGGTTTTACCCCTGCTGTGTTCCATGTGGCTGCTTCCTGCACCAGTGCCAAGCCACTAGGCCATGGTTCCATGTGGCACCACTGTTTGGGGTTTTTTGTTGTTTGTTTTTTTTTTTTTTCTCAGAGCTCCTTTTTCCTGGAGCTGCTTTTTCTTGCAGTCACATCTCAGCTGTATTTTCCAGATCTTGGAGCAACAGGGAGGGAGGGATGGCAGTGGCAGGGTGGCAGAGTTTCTAGTGCTGGTCCTGTGAGTCCACAGTGTTACTGCACCAGACACATTAACCAGCAGGAGATGGAACAAAATGGCACACTTCTTGTGTGTACTCACGTTTTTCTTCCCCCCAAAACCATGCCCCCTCAGAGATGACAGGGGTAATATAGAATAGCAACTTAAGCGTGCCCACACAGCTCTAAGTTCTGCTCCCTCTCTGCAACAAGGACAACAGCTTAACAGGGAAAATAAAAGCCACACACACAAGCAAAGAAAAAACAGCAATTAATTAAATGTTACCCTTGGGCAGGCAGGCATTCAGCCATCTCCAGGAGAGCAGAGCATGCTTAAGAGTGATTTGGGAAGACAAATGCCATCACTACAAATGCCTCCCTCTTCCTCCTCCTTCTTCCCACCTTTGTATACTGAGCATGATATCATATGGTGTGGAATATTCCCTTGGTCAGTTTGGGTTACCTGCCTCCTCCCAACTTCCCATGCACTCCCACCTTTCTTCCCAGAGTGGGAGTACAATAAGCAGAAAAGGCCCTGGCTCTGTGTAAGTGTCGCCCAGCAATAACAATAACATCTTTATATTATCAATGCTGAGTTCAACACAAATCCAAAACATAGGCCCATACCAGCCACTTTGAAGAAAATTAACTCTACTACAGCCAAAATCAGCACGTTCACCCCCTTATGCCATACCATTTCCATCATCCTCAGGTCCCATATTATTCAATACAGCTTCATTAACCACCACTCCTTCCAATTCTTTGATAACACACAGATATCATTTCTTTAGTCAGATAGAAAGTTTAATTTCTCTACAAGGAGAGTGATAGAAAAGCTAAGTAACTTTTGTCTAAGGGCTATGTGGGTACAAACTCAGTGGTCCTATGCATCACAAATATGAAAAATCCCCAGTCCCATGTTGACACAGCAGGAATGTAACAACAGTGCCATCCTTGGAAGATAATTCCATTGAAGATGTTATATAGGCAAAAAACAATGACAGGACCAGGATCCAGGGGTACACTGGAGGCTTCTGTTGCTCATGCTTTCTTCAATCTTGTATGGCTTGCCTTTGTCTAGACTCCTCAATGTCCTAACCAGCTTCTTTTAAAATTTTGTATCATATCACAGGAAGGTAAATGGGGAAAAAAGAAAGAAAACGGTCTGTGTGTAACAAGCTCTAATTTGTGATTAATTCCTACAGCTGACTTACAAATACCCAGGAAGAAAAATCTGTAACAGACGTGCTAAGCCAGCCTGGCCTACAGCAGCGCCAGTGAGTACCACCAACACATCACAGAGTATGGCATGAAGGACAGCCATACAAAGAGGGTAAAATGAAGGGTTGAAAGTCACACCTAACATACTGGAAAGGCCTCTAGGCTTCTCAACTTTTACTTTTTAATTGGGAGAAGAGTTGTTGGGGTTTTTTTTGGTTTTGGGTTTTTTTGGTTTGTTTCTTTTTAATGAAATCTTGACTGCCAGAAATATTTGAATTTAGTAATCATTTGCAGACCACTTTCTCACTGCAGGACTGAGAACACTGCCACAGCTGGCTGCCAACTCAGCCCTTATTACCAACACCAATTATCAGTTAAAAAGCCTACCATTAGTATTTGGTTACATTCCTTTACATGAGACAACTGGAAAAAAAAAGTCAAACCCTAACCTTGTGATAGTAAATCACAAACCTCCAAACAATTACTCCAAATTCTCATTTAGGGGCAGATTTTGGGAAAAAAAAACCAACCAAAAACAACATTCAAAAGATCTCATGTGATCTTTCTGGCAGGTATCACATTTAGAAGAAACAGCAATGACAAAGGCAGCAATTAAAAAATTGAAAGCAGGGACTGAAAAACATTTGTAATTATGGTTTCCTTCAAAGGGAGCAAGTTTAGTAAAATCAAAGTGATTTGAATGAAATCAAAATTTATTTTCCACCCAGAAAACACTTATGTTGGAATTGGCAAAAGATGTGTCCTGAAGCATATCAGGAATGGCAGAGAGAAACAATATGTAAATTTATTTAATCAAGCCAATACTTCAGTTAGATGGTAAAAAAAATAGCTTTAGTAATTTTTACATTAGTAACTATATTTGCTCTTATATGGTAGACTTGGTTAAGAAGACAGTATTTACTAAAAATTACCAGAAGACATACTTCATTAGGTTTTGAGGCTTCATACCCAATTTGCTGCAAGAAAAAGAAGCAGATTTCACCAAGAAGAAACAATACAAACTGTACCTGAAACAATGATTTTCCCTCTAGCTGGAAGGTCCCTCTTCCAAAACTATACGAAAACATGGTATGAGGTCAGTGGGATTTTTGTCAGATGCTGTTATATAGAGTGGTTATAAAGAGCTGTTGGGTGGAGATCTGAATCTATTAAAGTAGACATAAATGTCAAAATAAAGTTTTTAATCACAGTCTGCCAAACATGGTGATAAAAGTTCACTTAATCTATTCACAGAAGCAAAACATGTTCTGTAAAATTGTGCCACAATCTCTAAATACAGAAAAAAATGCAAAATATTGCCAAAGTGAAAATGCAATGTCACCTGTAATTCAAACAAAAGATTCTGACTTGCAATAAGACTAATTTTCACTGTGATTAATCACAGCTGTTGAAGAGAATTAGACATCTTTAGACATGTCAGAAATGTACTGCCTTTAAGGGGTGGTTTCTCTATGCTTTTGACTAAAGAACTAAGATCAACAGCTGAGTTCAAATGCTTAACTTTTAGTTCAGCTTCACTAAATTAAGTCCGAATGTGGAGTCTCACAGTTCTTTACGAAGTCACATGGCAACACAGATCTTCCATATCTTCCTGATCTCCAAAGGCATAAATTGTTTTGATTTCTTCTTTTTTTGTTTTGTTTGTTTGTTTGTTTTTGGTTTTTTTTGTTTTCTTTTTTGTGGGTTTTTTTTGGTTGGTTGGTTGGTTGGTATTTTTAGTTTTGTTTTAGTTGGATTTTTTGTTGTTTTTTTGTTTTTTTAAGATGGAGATTACTTTTGGAGGTTACAGCTGGTGGGTTTTTTTGTTAAAAAAAAAAAAAAATTAAGTACATGTTTTCATCTTAACAGACCTGGATGGACAATTTTTAACAACATTATGCTCTGGCCTTCCACAGGTTTCCATCCAGGATAAAACACCATTCAGCTGCAAGGATTAGGCACACTCAATCAATAATAACATGTTGGTAAAAATATAAACATGCATTCTGAATTATTACTACACATGGAAACAAATGTTGAGAACAAGTTGCATAGTTCTTTTACTGGAATTCTTTTTATGTCCTAACCTTTGGTTCAGAACACTGTTGTACTCTGGGTGACACTTAACACAAAAGCTGTAGGGCTTGCATGAACAAGGTTGTTTCTTGACCATATGCAGAATTACTGCTGAAAACCTGTTATTCTTTAAAAAATAAATATAATGACCATTTAACTTGACAGTAGCTGTCACAATTCATCAAGGACAAATAAGCATTGTTAAGGTCACCAAAAGGAAACTATTAAAACAGCATATAAATATTTTCATTTCTTGTTATCTGGTACTTTTCCTACAGCACTGTATATCACCTTTAAATTGCCTAGTTAAGAGTGAGGCTTTCTTTCTACTATGGTTCAAAACCACAAGTATTTGCCTGCTGTGTATTTCTGTTTACTATGTACACAAAATTGATTTCTAACAAAAAAAACCTATTAATTCATAGTTAAACCAATAACAATCTCCTTTTAAAAATTACTTTCTCAATTAATTTGAAAGAAAATTTCAAGCTCTGTAAATATAAGCAATTTCTATGAGATTTCCTTCCATGTTTGGCCCCGAGTAATCCAGGCACAGTTCTTGAAATCTGCCATATGAAGATGAACTGCTTTGCCTTAAGCAGTCTTCCATCTGCACTCCTCTCAGGATTAGTTCATAAGATATGCAAGCCTCCACCTTTTCCCTTCCGGTTGCTATTTTTAAATAATAAATTTTTATTTCATTATAAAGTATAACACCCTGAGTATGCATATAACTTCAACCAACAAACATTAATTTGTATTTATTTACCCATAAAACTCTGGTTCTGTTTGTCTCAGTATAAATCTACCTTAACTTCTTTCTCCCCTATCAAGTGATTTTTATTCTACTTTGAGAAATGAAGTTTGGTTAGTTAGCAACCTTCCCCCTCTTCCCCCTCCCCGTTTTTCAGAAGAAAGAGGTCAGTAAACAGAAGATACTATCTTCATAAATCTGGATCATAAAGTAATTTTTAATAAGAAGTTCAAAAGAGGTTAAAAAATAGGAATCCATTTTTGGAGTTTAGGGCATCAGCTCATTAAGAGTAATATTGCAAGCCTCCAGTCTGAAAGAGGCACTAACTCAAATTTGTAATGATTTCACTTTCAAATTTCTTTTATCTCAGCTGCTGCTACATCAACAAATACAAGTGCTTCAGATATATAAGCAGACTAATGAGCATTGCAGCTGATTACTAAAATATTGTAATATCTCCCAAGGCATAATGGCATATTTTTCAAAATTAAGAAAACAGAATACTTCTTTACTGCTATAGTGTATGACCTCAGTCTAAACCACAAATCCAACATTTCCCAGTACAATTGAAGCAAGCAGTGTCTCAAGAATCGGTTGTGTTTTGGGAAAGTTTCTAATTTGTTTTGGTCATTGTGTTCACTATGGCTGTAGTGAACTTAAAGTTCACCATGTGCTTTCATGAATCTTGAATTCCTTCTGTTACACTTTGACAGTCCTTATACATGACTATTTTCATTCATCACATTTGTATTTTGAAAACTGGAATACAAAAGTAATTTAAATGCTATGTTTGAAAAGAAGAGAAAAAGTTGTAAATACACTCTAAAATCCCTTCCCAGGAGGCATAGGATTACCTCTCAGCACAGCCCTTGTAGAAGACAACTGTAAAAACACATATTTCAAAATTTATTTCTTCAAGATGGGCTGATAACCAAGATAGGACAAAAGAAAAATATTATGAAAGGATCCTCAAATTCTAGGACACAAACATTTTGAGCTATTTTTTTTTGTTTTATTTTAAGCTGACTTGAGAGAGAAGAAACCTAAGGCAAAGAAGGAATAAAGATGTTGAATGCCACCTTGCCTCTCTTCTCATTGTTCTGCAAGTTCTGTTCTACGTGCCAAAACAATTGTACAGAAACAACCCTGAAAGTTTAAAAGTAGTTATCTTGCCATCTCCAGTGAAGCATAACTGTTGTATTTTCTTCATATGATTTAAATTCAGCAGTTCTAATTTCCTAGCAAATTCCAGTTCCAAGGATTTCAGTGAAGCCAGACTTATTTCAAAAATTCAAGTTCAGTAAAACGCATGCTAATATCTATCAGTGTTTATTCAGTAAGAAAACTGGGCATATGTTTAAGACCAGATAAAGATTTTTAATAAATACCTTTTACTGAAATGGAGCTGCAGTAAGTGGACAGTAATGCGTACTCAAACAATTGTAACCATGCAACACATATAAATTTTTCCACAATGCTTAAAAAAAGTCCCACAACAAACCCCAGAAAATTCTCAATATGACCCACAATATGAGACATTTGAGGTCCTCAACATCAGAGAGCAACTAGCAGTATGTCAAGGGACTCATCACATAATTCAGAGGGGGTTTTGTGTTTTTTTTGGGGGGTTTGCTTTTTGTCTGTTTTTTTTTGTTTGTTTGGTTCGTTGGTTTTTTGTTTGTTTGTTTGTTTTTCTCTCTTTCATTTTGGGTTTGAAGACAGATTGCTTTGCAAGGTACGTCAGCCTGCAGGGAATAGCAATTTCCTTTTTCCTCTGCAACAAAACAAATGTAACTTTTAGAACTCCTTATCTTTGATCAAATATATATTACTTAACAGACTGAGTAAACAGCTCTAAAATTTGTCATTGAAATTATTACTTCCTGTGGCTATTTTTAATGTTTATTGCTTTTACTGGGCAAATGGTAACAAGTACTGATATCCTTGCCTTTTTTTTTTATTATTATTATCATTTTTGTAATGATCTTAGGAAAGACATTTTGAAATAAGAGCTTTCTTTAAAGTAATGAGTAAATTACCACACTGCCAGGAACTATGCACAACTTCCTCACTAAATAATCATGGGAACTCAAGCAACGACCACAACTCACACACATTCAGCATGAAATCATACAGAACACATATATTACATTTCTGTAGTAACACATGGACCCAGAAAGACCAAGGCAATGGTCAGATCATTAAAAAAACCCAGTGAACTGCCCCTCCCCTCTCGTCCCACACACCCTTGTCTCATCTCACTAACCATAAAACCAAATGCTTTCAGAAAAAAAAAAAAATAAATAAAAGGAGAGACATAAAATCAATGTATATGTTTTTATTAGACTCTTAAGACAATTTCTCTGTGTTTTCTGATTTATTAAATAGACTGCAGATGTATTTTGCAATTCACTGTGTTACTGTAAGTCATCGTCACATTTAATTCTCTGTGTTGCATAAAGCCATGGTGTAACACTTGTCTCTTCAGAGCTATCACTTTGTGTTATGGTTCCTTATCTTTGCTTGCCGTTTTTTTCTCTTTGGCTTTCATTTTCTATAGATGTCACTCTCTGAAGTCTGCTGTGGTATTATGAGTCAGCATGCTACTGTTTATTCCTCACAAGCTCTAAACCAGATCTCCCCTTTCCCTTCGATTCTATGCAAAAAATGTCTTTGATCTACTGCTTGTCCTTTCAGGTCTCAAAGAGAGTAGTTTTTATCTTCTTCATTTGGCTCTGAGGCAATTGAAAACTTGTGTCTTTGACTTCATTACTATTTAACAAATTCACCTTTTGCTGGAGGGAGGTATAAATTGGGACACCCAAACACACTGTAATTTATCAACATCTTAGTATCTTTTTAAATGGTATTTGGTGTCAGAAATGAAAGAAAGAAGATTAAGATTTCTCCCTAGAGCTCAAAATTTTTTCTTGACGCTTGGATATTAACCCAACCTAGAAATCCTTTATTCCTTTAACTCTCCCTTGAAACATTTCTGACAAGCCCTAATCTTACTCAGTGTATACCGGTTTTTTCTCCTGTTACAATACTCTATACTCACAGAGGTCCTTTGTCACTTTTTTTTTTTCTTACTTTGAAGGAAAGATTCACAATGTTTGGAGCATAGCAACACAATTTCAGAACACCCTTTACTCTGTTCCCTCTGACATTATGAATGTGATATCTACACAGTTCTCTAAGGTCTTCATAAAGCGTCACATTGCTAGGTAACATGCAAAAGGTAATGCACAGTCATTTATAGCTGCAGAATAACTTAATTTCATTCAAAACTGGATTTCACTCTTGAGTTGTTGTCCATTCACTTCTGTTAAAGGTTATGGAAGTACTGCAGACAAGCTACAGTGTAGACCATTGTTTTTACTGTTTGTCATGATCCTAGCTAAATTTGTACACATTTAAAATGTGCTCTACATCCAAGCTGAAAATTTGCTGCAGTTATAAAAAGCATTCTAGAACTCAATATCATTTGCTTTCTTTAGAAAAATCAGAAAATATCAAGAATCTTTGAAGGTCTTTGATAATAATCTATTTTATCAAGAAATAACATTCTAAAGATCCTTCTTAAGATTCCCTAAAATGAGGAATTTATTTAAAATATAATTATTTGGGAGTTGTAATTTTCTCAATATTCAGTGGTAACATTACCTTGAGAAAAGCATATAACAAATTCTTCTGGGGAAATCTCAAGCTGAGTTAACTGCATGAACCCATTCAGCTGTTCTGGATTGGCTAGTTTTTTAGATCTGCATCAGAGATGTAAGGTTCTTGAAATTTGAAGGACTGTTGTTTCTCCCATCTTTTCTTCTCAGAAACATTCCTTAAATATCTGCCCAGAGCAACAGAACTTCCACACACATATCGCAGCCTTGAAAATTTAGGATTTTTATGGAGTTTAGATTAGTTGTGTTTTGTTTTGGTTTTTTTTTCCCCCACACATATATATGGACCAGGAAATTTCTGAATTAGAGATTATGAAAGAAACTTTATTGTAATATGTCTGCCATGTACTTCATATTATTTTTTACCCACAAATACAGGCGAGGGTTTTGAATGGCAAAACATATGGAACAGAAGTACATCTGCAAAGCAGGATCCTAATTTTCAAATGATAAGTACAACACTCTACATTTTCTTTTATTCTTGGCTTTCTCCCACATAAATTTTTTGTGCAGGTAAATATTCTTAGAATTTGAGAGTGCAAAACTGATGGCAAAACTTAATGTGCTAGCCATCTAATCAGGACTCCTTTTCCAAAAATTTTAAATACAGATTTAAAAATGCATCAACAATACCAATATCAGCTGCCCATGGACAATGATGATGGCAATACCAGTAGGACACAGTGCAATATTGAATACCAGACTCAAATAACAGCTCGTGCCTTACACTACTGTCCTAGTTCCGGACAGGGCAGGATTAATTTTCACAATAGCCAGGAGGGGGCGTGTCTGAGACCCGAATGTTAGTCTATACGGCCTCATGTCATTTTCTAGGGATGTGTAAAGGGGTTTTTTCTGGGTTGGATCGCATGAGGCAGGTGACAATCCTGTATTGTTGGGGTAGAGAACTTGCATATGAATTTCTTGTACACTTTTATTAGTATTGCTGTTACTCTTCCTTATATCATTGCTTTTTCTAGTAAATTGTTCTTTTTTCAACCCATGATCTTTATTTTTTGTGCCTTCAATTCTTGTTCCCATCCTACCTCAAAGTGAGGGGGAAGGAGAGGGGAGTGACTGAGTGTCAGCAAGGTTTGGTGCCGTTTCAGTGGGAACCCTAAATTGAAGAATATCATTCCTAAACTACCATTTTGTGTCTCATGTGAGGCAAAAAGGGTTGAGATAATAACAAATCTGACCAGAGTGGTTTGGAAACAAGTACAATGTAAGCATTTGTTGTATTAGGAGGTCACAATGTTGATTGGTCGGTTTGATGCCGAATCTGCCCCAATAGGCACAGAGAAACTGCTTAGAGACAAAGTTTCATGCTCAAAGCAGGAGGTATTT
>JAWWEW010000088.1:1920430-1941111 GCA_035583185.1 Anabacerthia variegaticeps | reverse complement strand
CAGAAGAGTCTCAGGGTGTTTAGCATTGGCACAAATGAATGCAATTACATGTATCAGATACTGGGTTCTCTGCAACCAATTCTAAACAGTGTCCTTTCAGTAACTTTAAAGGTCACTGTTGATGGGGTCTCACATTTGCAAACACCAAGCTTAATTTGTTGTCTATTTTAATGTATTTTGAAGTTTGCATGTAAACAACTCTTTAACCATTTTTTGAAGATACAATGCTGGATTTAGAGTTCTCATGGGACAACATATAAATGTACTGTAAAGTCTCTTTCTGTATCTCTGGGAAACCATTTTCTGGCATGTGTTTGTACTATGCCAATGAAAATATTTCCAGTCATGTGTGTTTTCATTCAGGAATCTCCTTCTAATAGAAAACCAGCACTGTCTGTAACTATTCTGTTCTCTAATTAGTAAGAAAAAAAAGGTTGACTGTCAAAAAGGGGATCCTATTTCAATCTTGCCAATTCGAAATCTGAGCTCCCCTCTGAATTTCCAGGGTCACTGCATACCTGTTCTAGGTATTTAATACTTGACAAACATATTATGGAATAATTTTCCAGTAAGTGATAAATTGAATCTCTGTATAGGCAGGAAAGCTTTGGAAAATGCATTAAAGATACATAGCAGCAATATCTGTACTAATGATAAATCTGACATTCAGAAGACTAGAAGATGTCTGGAGTTCCCTAGACATGTGTTTATCTTTCTGCTTCATAATTCTGTTCTGGGACACTGTGAAGAAATTCTACATTTTTCTGAGATTCCTAGTATTCACTAGTTACAGCTAGACATGTCCACTTTGCATATATTCTGTGTGCACCAAACATATGACTTTACTGTGTATGTGGGTATAGTTTCCCATGGATTTAACCTATTGTGGAAGCTTTAAACAGTAAATGTGTACACAGTTCTGTCTGGAAAATTTTGAGCTAAAATAGGGTACCGTAAATACTTCCCATGATAATGAATAAGCTTGATTTCCTGCTTTTACCCTGAAGGCCCACTTTTTTCAGTTCATAATCTTTTTATTGAGTGAACTAATTTGGTTTAAAAAAAAATATTAAAAGTTAAGTGATTTCAACTGCATTTTAACATTTCTGGCATTACCCTGACATGAATTTATAGGCATTTTAGGGTAAATTAGACATGTATTTCATTGTAAAATTTGGCTCCTGTGTCTTTTGCTGATCAGCTTTCCTTTTAATTTTTCCATCTCCAAATTCATTCTCCCTGATCATTATACCTTTACTTCAGTGTCTCTCAATTTTCCTCCTGCTTTTCTACTTCAGAAAGAAAGAGATACTTTTCATACTGTCCTTGATTTGTCTGGCCATTCCTCCATTTCCACTTCCTTACCTCTGTTACTTCCTCTAAGATCTATTCCTTTAAAATGCTCTTAGTTTCTGTTAGCACCTAATGTTATCTTACCCATGCCCACTTTCAATCTTTTTCTTTATCTCTTTGTTCCAGGAAAGACTAGCAGTAAGTCTTCCTATCATCTCTCTTCTCACCAACTGTTTTTCTTATTGTTATAATTATGAGCTATTGCTGACTAACTAAGATATATAACCTGGATCAGGGGATGTTTCTCGTCCTGTGATTTTGTAGAACACCATGTACACTTTTAATAACACAACTTAATATACCAAAGACACTGTGAATATCATTGCCTTCTACATATTAAACAGAAAATGACAAAACTACTGGCAAGTTTCTGCTCCAAACTGCACTGGAAGCCTCTTCCAAGGTTTAAATTTTGGTGTCCCCTCTTGTGGTATCTTCCTCTAGTAGCTGCATATTTAGTTTATTCTCTGGACTTCTTCCAACATCTTTTTGGAAATGCCTTTAACTTATTTAGAACTTACTGAAGAGGAGATCCTGAAGTAGAGAATGAATGAAAAGGTGAAGCAAAAAATCAGAAGAAAACCAGCATCCTTTAAAATGTGGGTAATGACAGGACACTTGTCACAAAGAACTATTTCCATATGGCAGATTTTTTATTTGACAGTTGATCTGCATTATCTACAGAAGTACCTTAGTTCTGGTGAAGAACTATTCCTGCAGAAGAGATAGGAGGGAAAATAACATGTCTAGAGGGAGGTGTCTCTGCCTGTGGCACGGGGCTGTTGGGAAGAGATGATCTTTAAGGTCCATTCCTACCTCTTAACATTCCATGATTCTATGAATTTTACAATACATGTCAAAATATGCAAATAATGTATAAAATTACTTTTTATTATAGATACATATATTGCTTTACACAATTACAGTTATTACTATCTTAATATGATATGTTCTCTGTTTTAAAGTTAACATAACTGGTGTGTTAACTATCCTAGAAACCTCTCCCAAAGGCAAAAGTTCAACCTTGTTTCTTGGATGTTTGCATAAAAACAAATCTTGACCACCTTTGATGGCAATTACCCGATCATCTCTTTGCTTTAAATATTTACCAGGTATACATATGAAGCAACAACAAAACCACAGTGAAAATTTTGCTTAGCATGTCTTAGAGCTATTTATTTCATATTCTTTCCCTTACTATTTTCAATAACAATGTTGATTTAGTGCAACTCAATAACAGCGATTTCCTGTGTGCTTTTTTTTTTCCCCCAAACTTCCAAGACTGGAGAAATCCAGTGTTTGTTTTTGGGATGCTTCAACTAACAGCTTTTAATCCCAATATTTATTTTCAACTTTTTTACACACCCAGCAAATACTGTTTATTTAGTAGAAATGGAGCTCAAACTCTTTTTAGCAAATACACTAGCACCTGTATCAGCAGAAACTAATACCAAGGTTTAAAAAGAAAATAATTTTCATGTACTGTCTCAAAATGAAATTAGATTTCAAAACTGAAGCTAGAACTATGCATCCTTCTGCACTTATAAATAAAATCTTTATTGATTGATAGTGCTGGTCTTTTACTCTATATATTGCCTTCTTCTCTCACATATTTTTACTTCCTTGCTGATAAGCTCCTGCAATAAACTTCAAAAGACAAGATAGCTTATATACTTTTTGGTTTAGGCACTTTTAAGAAAGACCTTTTGAAAGAAATAGCTACACTGACTAATTTACCCAACATACCTCTGTGTTTGCAGCATTCTTTTTTGTTCTACCTGAATTTGCAAACATTCTTTCCCTTTTTGAAAGAATATTAGAAAAGCAAGAGTGTTTGCTTTTGCTACTTTTTTAGATACATTCTCTCTTTGTACTGCCTGTCAAAGAAGAAATATCAGTACATTAAACATTATTTCTTCTTTTATTTTAAAGGAGACCTTCTGTTCCTGTTTTTTTTTTTTTTTTTTTTTCTTTTTCTAACATACTAATTGATAGCTGTGCTCTAGATTTTATAATCTGAGAGGGAATAGGAACATTCATACAAGAGGGAAGCTCAGTCGTCTTTGATTATCCTGGAGGCTTTACATGGTTACATGCTTTAGGACTGTTCTGTGTTAGGTGGGTGCAGCACAGATGAGCCTGAACAGGACAGTCTCAGAAATCAGTTTGTGTTTATTTTGGTACTATAGAGGGTTTTGGTCAAGACTATGCACTCTTCTTTCTTACATTCTGAACTTATTTCTTTGAAGGTATTTTCTTATTAATTTGGCTCTAATATTACCATATTGTGCTGGCATTATTTTTTCTGAGTACTAATGAGCCATTGATTTATTTTTCTAATGCTAGAAGTCTTAGATAATGCAGATATTATCTTCCTGATGGTGTGAGATTGCTCCCAGCATCACATCTATGAACTTTATTTAGTGTTTTTTTAAGTGCTAGGCCAAGACTAACCAGATCTCAGTAAGAAGAAATTATTTCTGGCATTAATTCTAGGTTTTCTTGAGTCAGTCCTCTTTTTCTTTCTAACACCTTAGGCTGTTATTTTCTCCAATTTATTCATGCCTCTGTTCAAATGACAGTCTTGAAAATTCATATAAAATAATACTTTTTTTTTTTTTTTTTCTGAATGTTGCCTTCATAATTAAGGAACCCTGCTGTTCTGTTGGTCTTTAGCTGCTCAGTTTTTCCATGCCTGTGTTATGGGGTTCTTCCTACTCACACTATTGTAAATCACAGGGTGTTGGTGTTAGTGATGTCACAGTTGGGATAAATCTAACACTTTTAGAATTCTTTCTGAATTCTTTTAGCTAATAATATGTCAACATAAACTTCACAGAAATCAATAGTCTCCTAGATCACCATGGATTGGACCCAAGATACTGTGTGATTTAAAGCATGTTATGTTTTCTGCAAAAATGATTTTATGTGTTATTGATTTTAGAGTTATAATGCTATTTGAGTCCCTTTCTCTTCTGTAGTCCTTTTCTAGAGCAGTGTTCAAGGACATCATGGACCCCCCAAATCTGGGGGTAAGCCATAGCTTATGATATACTTGTGCCAGTAGCAACATCTGCTGTTTGCTATTTTCTTTGGACTCAGATTTGAGAGGGCACATGGTGATCTCTTTGGATATTGGCTTCTGAAAAAGACACCACTTGTGTTTTGAATGAGGGACCTTTTAAACATGTGGCTATGTTCTGCCATGTGATGTTTTCCTTCAGAAATATGTGTCTCCTGCATTTGATCAAGATTTAATTCTAATGTTGTTATGGGGAAAGAAGGGGGGTCTGAAAGGCTGTTGAAACTGAAACTGGGACATTGCTGAAAGCTTAACCCAAACAGTAGTTTTATTAGCAAAAGTGGCCAAGTGAACAGGAAAAACCTGAGAGAGAGTGAGAAAAGGGAAAATAAGCTCCCAGGTATAAACACCCAAATCTCCAAGGTGTTTCCCACAGGACTGTCTCACCAACCCCAGAATGCCCAGAATTCCCAGAGCAGTGGCTGCATCCCCAGAGGTCAGCTGGCTCCTAGTGACGACAGGTGTCCCTGCCAAAAAGCAATGTTGTCCTGTCACATGAAGTGAGCAAGCATGCCAAGCATGAATCATCTGCTCTTTATCTAATTTGCCAAGTGATGTCTTATCTGGGCAGGTGTGGCCAGTACTGCCCAGGGAGAGATCCTCAGGCCCTCCCACCGTTATGTGAGACCCATTTGCGCATGTGTTGATTTCTTTGCACCTGCATAATATATTCCAGGGTGTCTTTATTAAATAGGTCTGGGGGCTTACTTCATCCCCCTTCTCCTCTCTTTCTCTTTTAAGTGCCCTTGAAGGGCCATCAGCCAATAGTGAGAGCCCAATTAATTTTAGTTTACACAAAAATGCCTCCTCCAAGGACAAAGTCCATATTTATTGATCTGTTTTCCCATAACTTGGCAGAAAAAAACAACTTCTCACAGGTGGCTGGGCCAAACAGAGACAAAAAATACCAACATCAAATTCCACCAGAATACAATTGGGCAGACAAAATTAATGTCTCAGGTGGACCTGTACTGGCAACATAAGGGTGCATTATTTCTGCCTCAGTGAACTTATGACACCTCAAGTCATCAGCAAAGAGACATAGAGTTGGGCTCATGATCAACAGGCGGATTAGCCATGTACAGTATTTCCCAGGTTATCCATATTTGTGAAACATGAACTATGATCAAGCAGGCCAAGTGGGTAAAGCCTCTGTGGTATGGTGGACAATGGTGGAAATATAAATATGGGGACGCCTGGCAGATTGATTACATCACAGTCTTGCAAACCCACCAGGGCAAGTGCTGACAATAGTGAAACAACCACTGAATGGCTGGTGATGTACCCTGTGCCTCACAGCACTGCCCAGAACATCATCTTGGGCCTTGAAGAGCAAATCCTGTGATGACACGGCACCTCAGAAAGAACTGAATTGGACCATGGGACTCCTTTCAAAAATAGCCTCATAGACACCTGGGCCAGAGCAGGGGATTGAGTGGGTATATCATGTTCCCTAACATGCACCAGCCTCTGGAAAAATTGAATGGTATAAAGGACCATTAAAAGTGACATTGAAAGGCATGAGTAGGGGAACCTTCAAACATTGGGATCTGCATTTAGCAAAGGCCACCTAGTAAGGTGACACTAGAGGCTCTACCAATTGAGCTGGCCCTGCCCAATGAAAACCTCCATGTACCACAGAAGGAGATAAAGTCTCCATGATACATTTGAGGAATGTGTTAAGGAAGACAGTTTGAATTAGTCCTCCCTCAAGCAAAGGCAAATCCTTCCATAGGATTGCTTTTGCTCAAGGACCTGGTCGCACTTGGTGCTTAATGCAGAGAGACAGGGAAACAGTTTTGGGTAAGAACAGTCTGTAGTGTTGAATTGTATATATAATGTTGGTTGCTGAATGACTCTGTCACTGTGTGCCATACTATGGACAATGAGGATGGGCTGCTCCAGATACACCAGGAGTGAGCCCCTGATGCAGCTTGTAACCAGCCAAAAGCACACCAGCCCTTCTGCCTTGAAGACACCAAGGACAGACAGAGTCCACATGCACTTAACAGACATCTTGGAGGAATGACCACTGACTATAGCAGTGATACCTGTCCTTGTGTGTGTGTATGTATGTATATTATATATATCTTGATATAGTTGGAGAGTGTAGTATCCATGCATGATGTAGATGGTATAGAATAAAGGATGAATAATGTCCTGGTTCTGGTCAGGACTGGGTTAATTTTTGGAGAAGCCAAGAGAGGACAAAGCTAGGACCCAGACTTTATTCTATATCATCTTTTGTCATTTTCTGGGGATGGGGGAATAAGACCTTTACAGGTTGGGTAGTGTGGTGGAGGGAGTGGTTGGATATTGTTGGGAGTAAGAATCACAGAATCAGAATGTTCTGAGTTGGAAGGGACCCACAAGGATCATCGAGTCCAATTCTTTAAGTGAATGGCCCATACAAAACTCATTTCTTTTACACTGTTTTATTAGTATTGTTGCTGTTACTGTTCATTTTCTTATCTTATTGTTGTTTCCAGTAAATTGTCCTTTTCTCAGCCCATGATCTTTACTTTTCATGCCTCCAATTTTCCTCTCCATCCTGCCCCAGGGGAGTGGGGAATGAACAAGTGGCACATGGTTTGAAGTTATTTCAGTGGAAAAACTAAACTAGAAAATACAATTCCTAAACCATGACCACTATCTATGTATTTTTTGATCCTACCTCTTCTCTCAGGCATGCTCAATAAGGTTTAGAAAATTTTACAAGCCAAAACCTGGGGAAGATAAATGAATGTAGTTTAGGGTTAAAAATCAAATGCAGTTTAGAAATAAAAATATAATCCTAGTTACCTTATGCAGAGTGTCCATACAGACATGTACATAAGCCCATGCATGCATATGGATCCATATGAACAAAACTACATGGAAAACCTTTTGAACTTTGTAGAAGAAGCAGCTGTGCACTTGCACTTGTCAGAGTCCCCAGCTGTGCCTTCTGTGTAAGATCATGCAATGCTGCCTCCAGATTGTCAGGAGAACATATTAATTTTACACCATTTTCTGTTCCCTTTACACTCTTTGTCATGAAAATGAGCATGTATAATGAAGAGAGCATAAGAGGCATTAACATTCCATGATAACTCACTTCACTGTCAAAAATAGTGGTCACACAATGGAAGTGGCATGTTTACCCACTATCAAGGCCAACATAGGCATGAAGACTTAAAAATGGCATGGCACTGTTATATTACATTTTTTTAGGAGAGGATTATCTCTTATGCAAATGTAAAAACCCCATTATGATTGACAACAAAACAAAAAATATTTTTAGTAAACTGCCACTGTAACAAAATGAATTCCAAATACCCATTCTTTCTTTCCAAAATTTCAGGAATTACAAAATATTTTTGTCTTGAAGTAACCTTGTCCATGTAGGACTGCCAGAAACATTGAAGAAATCTTTGTGGCTGGAATACAAGCCTCTTTGAAAACTGATTTCAAATCCCTTTTATGACAAATAACTTTTATCGCAGTATTTGGACAACATCCTGTTTTGTTGTTGTCTCTGATACCCAGTCTTCTATGTGCCATCCTCTAACCCACGAGATATTCTGCAGCTAGACAGTAAAGACTGGAATGAAAAGAAAATCCTGAGCAATGCAAACACTAGCATTATTTGGCCATCTGAATTCAGCTACAGAATTTTCAGCTGATTTTGCATGGTTGAGCATGTAAATCACTCACTGGCTTCTGCCAGCTTCTGCAGTAGCAGCTGCTCTACCTGGCCTGCAGATCAGCAGTTTCTCCTGGTCCCCAGCACAACTTAGAGGTGTAGAAGTTTTCTCCAACCCACCCTCTGACCTTATGAGGAGCCAAAAGACATTCCCAGTGTGCCAATGATGTAACTGGATCATGCAGCTAGGAAATGTAACTTCATTTCCTCATAATGCTGTATAGCAAAACCCCAACCAATCAACCATCCAACCAACCAAAACAAAACAAACTAACAAACAAACAAAAAACAAAGCAAAACAAAAACATCTAAATGCAAGACACCTTTGTTTTTCTGCAGGATCTGTTCCCAGCCTTTCTGTAACAGGCTTCAGATTCTCCTCATTCATCTGGATCTAACTCAGGATTTTGTCTAAGAAAAGGTGGTCTGGTAGCTCTTTACCACTTAATCTGTCCCCAGTTCTTCAAGGAGAGATTAGTGGTTTGCTCTCCATTCACAAAATGGCTATGAGGGCATCTTAATCACTCTGTTTCTGCATGTTAAGATTATAGGGAATAAGACACTTTATGTATTCTGCAGCAGTAGGAACAAAAAAAATTCTGTAATAGTAAGACATGGATGGCCTCAAGTCTTGGGATGCAAGAAAATTCTGTTCAAAGTGAGCTTGTAGAGATCAAATATAGATTTCTTCATAGTCTATGTTCCTGGGCAGAGAATCAGTGATCTCCCAGTACATTATCACAGTGGTGAAACCCCACATACTACCTTCTTTGAAGATATTGTGTTCTTCTACTGATTCTCTGACTCTCTTTGGCTGGAAATGCAAGGTGAGAGGGGAAAACACTACTGAGAAGGATCTCCTGAACCATTACATCCACCACCTACCTCAGGAGAACATAGTGCAACATTTGCATGTGGTGAACAAATGCCAAACTCCTAAGTTAGAAAGGGCAAGAATACCAGTAAAATGATATCTGTCTTCTGGTATGACAGCATAGTCAAGATCGTTGCTCAGACAGTAGGTGGATTTTGTCAACAGCCTATAGAAAATCTCTCTTACAATACTCAACTTAATTACCTTTCCCTAGATGATAATCATGCTTCCACTGTATTTTTGTGAAATGCGATTCTAGAAAGTTCAAAATTATTCTGACAAAGAAGAAAATTAGTCTCTTCCTTAGTGTGCATTTAGCTAAGACCCATCTAAAGCCCTGATCCTTCACAGAAAACCTGTGTGCATACTGCAGTGTGCACAGAAGTATTTTGGATTTTGGTAGGTATGTGGTATTTAAGTTAGGACCAAAGATGAGAGCATTTGGATGGGGAATGTTTTCATTCTCAAGTCCTGAGTGGAAGCACTGTTAACCACTTGTGTCATAGAAAATTTAGGTATTTTCAACAACTTTCCTATACCTGGAATACCAAAACAACAAATACTACAAGATGTCAGCTTAGTCCTCTGTCAGTACTTGCAACATTACTTATGCAGCTGAACAGAGTGAATCATCAGATGACTCAATCTCCAAAACTCCATTATAACAGTAAATAAATAAAGTCCTTCCCTCACACCAAGGAATTGCATTCATATACACAGCCTTACTGAAAAACCTGATTGAGAGCAATTTGAAAATAAATAAATGCAATTTGAATTTTTTAAAAACTCATCAGCACTACTATAGTTCCCATGAATAAAGAGATCTGATTTATTAAATCTCTTTAACCTTCAAAGATGATTAGGGAGTCATTTTTTGTTGTTGCTGCTGTTGCACAAATGGATGGATACATTTCCCAGCAAGTTTTGGAGACAGGCTGGTAGCAGGTACAATTAATTCAGTACATATCATTTACTGCATCCTCGCTTCTTTCACAAAAATCCTTGCCAACTGATCCAGGCAGAAGATTGGCTTTGGTTCTGCAGGCAGCTGCTCATCTTCCCACTTTGCTGGAGGTAAGATGTCACAGTAAAGCAGCTGCCGAAAGAGTGGGAGGGAGACACCAATGAGCAGAAACAATTGTGTCGATGAAAAAAAAAAAAGGAAGTTAAAAAATACAGGAGTGGCAATCTCATTTTCTTCAAACAGATTGGGCTACACTACAACTTATTTGCCTAAAAAGAAACAGTTGTGGCCACAAGTTATCTGTGGAGGTACGCGAACTCTTGGAAACTTACACAACTCAAAAAGCCAACATAAATCTACCAATGATATATTATTCCATTGATAATGAGTTCTGCAATCAAATTTGACATACTCAGAGATCTGAGGTTTCTGAAGATTCAGTGCAGATTTAATCTTATCTGATTCTGCCTTAAATGCATTAAGCCTGGCTTGCAAGAGATAATAATTATTTATGTTAACATTGGTATAAATAAGAGTTCTGAGGAAAAACTCAAAGAAAATAGGAGCAGGGAGAACTCAGAAAAAAAGTCTGGAATCCTGGAAGTGTAAAAATAAATTAAAAAAAAATAATAAAAATCTTTGGTGTAGCAGTAATCTGCTGAGAACAATGGTACTCTGCTTAGATGCAAAGATCTGTCTTCATAATTTTACTTGCATAATCAGGCATGGCTCAAATATGTCAAGGTAAATTGCCTGTTATCATATGTAATTAATTGGGGTTTGGAAGATTTTTAAGCTGTGGATTTTTAAAATATGGTCAGAGCCTGAATTATTTTAGAGGATATTATATGACAATGAAACTGCACTTTGGTAAAACACTTTCAATTACCCCAGAATAATCCCTGTGCTATTTCAGAAATAAAATTAAAAACTCCATAAAAAATGGCATAATGGTGAGCACTTAATTGAGGCATAACACAATCCCAACACTTTAAAACTGCAAGAATGGCTGCCAAACTGTTTTGTTCTGGTTTTTTTTTTTTTTTTGTGTGTGTGTGTTTGTTTGTTTTTTTTTTTTTTTTTTTACCATGAAAGCTGCACTGCCCTTCTCTGCCCTTCTAATAACATGGACCCAGGAAAGAGGATTTTTTAAAAAAGTCTCAGATTTTGCAAATGTTCATAATACCAAGCAGCTAACAAATCAACAGTGCGTTTGCATAATTTTTGGTATTCAGGCAAGATGGCAAAGTCCACTTCTGCAGAGAAAGAATAGCCGAGTGGATGCTCCCCGTTCCCCTCCCCCACTCCACGTGGTCCCAGAGATACCCCAGGAAGGACCACACACGCAGGCAGCAGGTCAGGAAGCAGAGAGCAAGTTTATTCCCAGGGTCTGGGTTTTTATAGGGCCACAGGGGAAGTGATGTAACACCAATGACAATCGAGGGTTTACAGCGAGTTTAAAGGGTTAACAACAGGCCAGGGAAAGGATTTCTCACAGAACCGGCTTGGGCAGCTTCTTGCATTCTAATGAGGGCGTTCCCAGTGTTCTGGGGACAAGACAGGGACACACAGGGCAAACTCTATGTTAAAGTGAAATAAAACCATTCCTTCAAAACATTATGGTGAGCTTTCTCCATCTTCTGAGGCTTATTGCTACAAAAGAAGTCAATGTAAACAAATACCTGTTTTAAAAATGTAACTTAAATTTAAAATATGGTGCAATACATGAAATTAGGGATATGAAACATGAAAACATGGGACATTTTAAGGCCTGAACATTGTATCTATGTGCAGGTTAGTATATACAATGATGTTTATAGTTTCAGTACCCTGATTCTCAACTTGTTAATAAGATAATGAAAAAATTGTTAAAATACAGATTAGAACATGTAATTAAATTTTACTCTTCTTCTTCTATGCTACTGAGATTGTGGGGTTTGTAACTTCTCCACTCTTTTTGGCCTTGCCTGTTTGTTGTCCTTTTTTATCCCAATTAAAACTATTGTTTTGGTCATTTGTTACCTGAGGTAGATTTAATTAAACCTATGACTTTTTTCTAGTTCAAGGGAAGTCCACAATATCTGTAAAGACTAGTAGAAACAACACACTCACTAAATCTAAACTGGCACAACTAGGTGGCATGCATATGTATAGTATCTACATTTTCATTAGAATGTTTATCTCTTCTTTCTGCCTGATTCTTTTTGCCACAAGCTTAACCTATTTTTCTTTTTTCACCCTCTTTCTGCATTTTTATATAATATTTAGGGGGTTTCTTCCTTTTGATTTTGTTTCTTGTTTTTAGTCTTACGAAACATTCAGACCCTGCATCAATACTTCATTGTCAACATTATGTCAGTTGAAAAACACATCAAAGACAGAATGTGTAGGTCTGGATATTAAATCACCAATGTCCAAATGAGTTAAAAAATAGCCTACTTTTTTTTTGTTGTTATTAATCTGAGCTGCTCTCTCCTCCAACCACACTTAAGCTTTGTAATAATCCAACAAAATATAAAAGGAAAAACTTCTCTCTCCTCATTTACCAATGGAAAAGTCACTAAATTTCTGCAGCAAGAACTCTTGATATGCAAAAATTAATTAATATATACATATTGGTCATAGTGATCTACAGCTAGCCATATTGAACAAAGAAATCACCTGCTTCATTCTTTTCCCCTGCTATGTCGTTTTACAGAGAGAAATCTTAATTACAACTGATTCTCAAAGGCTGATGTGCAAAAACCACAGCAGAATTGTCAGCAAAACAATTTCCCAGATTTCCCAGATTCCCAGATTTCCCAGCCCTCACTTTCATGCTTCCATAAATTCCTGTTTTCCTTGAACTCCTCTTCCTCCCCTCATTCCTTGAGTGTGCAGTTGGATTGACTGAGCCTGCCATGACCATTCTAAGGTGACTTTTCTTTTGAAAGGAAACATGTCAGAAAACATGGTAACCTCAGCTGTAACAGAAATCTGGATACTTCCCGACCAAGTTTTCATTCTCTTCCAAACCTTGGTCCCTGGACACTGCTAACTCAGCTGTGTGAGGCCTCTCAGTAAATCACATTTATGAAATCACCACAGATTATCCCCCAAAAAATATCTATTTTATTTTACCTGGCTAATTTCAATAATATGATTTCTAATATGAGTTCATCCATGTAAAAGATGAATATATATGAATTATGAGGCAAAAACAAGGTCCTTCATCAGATTTGTCACAGAAGGTCACGACAATTAGAGATGCTATTCAACACTCTGAAGAGTTTTCCTTCTCATAGTTTTTCTGCTACATCTGGTCCCAAATAATAATTTTCTGCTTTTATTGCTCATTGGTGGCATCATATTTTTGTCAGGCAGAGGCAGACAAGCTGGCTGGTCTTCTTCCAATTACATTTATAGAAAAAACAATACTTTAAGACCAGCCAAATCCTTGAACTTTGTTGCACACAAATCACAATGAGAATAAAAAATAACCTGAAGTCCTGGTTCTGGTTTTAGAACCTCCTAGTCTCAGCTGAATCAAGCCTGCAGGAACAGACAGAGGGAAAAGAGAAACAAGGTAGTCTTATCTGAACAAAAGGCTCACACTTCAAACCAAAAGGGAAGAAATGAGAAAAAAGAAAAGTTAACTGAGTTTTTGATCTCCCAAGAGCATTCAAAGCTAGTTTGATTTAACATTTTAGGTAGCATGAAGCTTAATAATTTACCAGGTTTCCAGTAATAACTGATATCTATTCATAAGGGCTTTGTCTGAGTTCTTTGTTTTGGCAGGTATTTGGCAAGGAGTATGTGATTTGAATTGCACTGTATGTGGAAACTCTGAATTCATGGTAATTTATTACCTACACCACCATGTGATAAACAATAATTTATCAGTATTTGTTGATCCTGTCACTAATTTTACTTTTTTACAAGCCTTGTTTTGTATAAATTGATGACAAAACCAGAACACTTTTTACTACCAAAATACCAAATGATATACTAAGGAACAGAAAAACCCTGCAAACAACCAAAACCAACAACCCCAAATATAAATTGTAAAAAACCCAACTCACAATTTGGCATAAAATTTGTAGTAGAAATATTATCAGACGTGGGGAGAATATTTAAGCATGGACTGCCATATGCCACTGTGAAGTACGATTCAATAACATTAGTTAATTATTCCCCTTTTTACTTTTATCACCAGAATTATGGAAAAATATCTAAAAGCATCTTCAACAGTTGAGTATCTAAGAACTGTAACTGGTGAAAACACAGGCTTGGAGGTCTACAAGGACTGTTGAATCTGAAACTATAAAAATGTTAAAAACCCAAGATAATGCTTAGATCACTGAAAGAAAGATAGATTCCAGGTCAACAAAGCTCAAGTTGTTCGAACAGCTACTGGGATATTTTCCTTCTGATTAGTGTGCAAAAAGGAAGTAAAAAACAAGGGAAGTTGGATCAATGGGCTACTATAGCACATTCCTACTCTTGCTTATAGAAAGCCCAAGCTGGCAAATACCAGGTCAGTTTTTCAGTTTGTTTGGCCTTTAAACAATGAACACTGAGATAATTTTTACTGTAAAATAGAGAGAACAAGAAAAAATAATTACAAAAACAGATACTGTGTATTAATCTACAGAGGAAATAGATCCACTGACTTCACCTCCTCTAATAATTCATTATATCTGTTGATTTTATCATTGTCTTAGGGTATGTATGTGAAAGAAGTACAGCTGAGCAAAGCATTTTTTTCCTGTGTGCTCCAGAACTGCTGGGTTATTTTTGAGGGAATTCAGAGTGCATGAGAAAATCTTGATTGACAGATCAGAAGAATATATTTATCTACAGACCAGACAGCAGCAATGAACGTTGGCCCTCAACTCAACTCTAACCTTTAGGGGCAGGTGAGGAGCAGGTTGTTTTGCGCTAGGGTCAAGTTCTATCATCTAAGGATGTTTATATTGATTGCTTCTTTTTCTTTTTTTTTCTTTTTCTTTTTTTTTTTTTTCCAAGGAACACTGTTACTTCAGAAAAACAAGGATCTAGCTCCTCAGAGTAACCCTGCTGTGATTAAGCTGAGGTAGAAACTTTTGATTGTGAAGAAATTACCAATAACAATTATTCCTTTTACTGCATCTCTTGTGCAAAGACTGATGGCTATATCTTAAAACAGTAATTAATGCACCAAGGTAGTGAAGCCAGCTCCATCACTGGTATAAAAAAAGACATATTTTGCTCTTTTATTTCCCCCCCTTCATTTTTGATTTTGCTGAAAAATTGTCTTGCACTTCCTTTGTCTTTTTGCTCCATGTTAGCCTTGTTTCCTCCAGTTAGGGGGAAAAAAAAGAAAAATAAAAAAATCACAAACAACCAAACAACAAAACAGCTAAATCTTCAATGCAAAAGAAAAGGAGAATTGTTGAAACTTTTAAAAGAAAGAATGCACATTTCTTTTTTATTTGATGCTTTAATTGCATATTCAATTGCACACACCCATATACATTCCATAATCTTTTAAATTACTAAATAAAACAAAGGTTTTAGATCCTTAATTTCTACACACAGAGACTGTGTAAGGTGCAAAGAAATTTAAAAGAAAAATATGACTCCTGCCTCAAACAATGTATGACCCAAACAAGATGAACCTATTTTATTTCTGGCACTCAATGCAGGAGCCTTGTCTCATCAACTCACTTCAGGGCAAAACTTGGAAAAATAACTTGTGAAACAGATATAATTTTGTTTCATAAACTATTTTTCTCCCCTCCACTCACTGCCTCCTTGCAAAATGTTTACTAATAAAGAGTTGAAAAATAGTGAGGGAAAATAGATGTGTATAGTACCCATGGAAAAGTAAAATGTTTGAATGGGAACAGTTACACTAAAAGTGAAATCTATTTCCCAAATTAAAGACTTGAGTTTGTTTCTCAAGTAAAGCTCAGTAGATAGATAAGAAGCTCTTGAACAAACAACAAAACAGAACAAATGTTTTAAATGATTAGCTGCTTTTCAGTCAGACCAAAAAAAGCACAATCTTGAAAGGATTCGTCAGACATGACATCTATATTAAAAACTATTAAGTGATAGTTATGCTTCATCATAAAAGCATTTAAAGCTGCAAAAACTGCTGTACTATAACTTTCCAGCTATTGCCACTAGACATACTTGTGATAATTTGAGTCTTAAATCAATTTGAGAATTTGATTCCTTTTTTCAATTTGCAACTTCATCATCTGCAGGTGATGAAAGAATACCACTGCACTAGAAACACATATGTAGAAAATTAAATTCTATGTAATGGGAAAAGTGGTCTCCAGGAATTACAATGCTCCACATTATGTTACATACACTGATATGGAATCAATTGTTATCATTTTTTCTCAGTATTGTAAAAAGTATAATTTTATCCAGTTTCTTAGACAACTTTTAAAACAATTTAAATCCTTGGTATCATTCTAATCTCATCCTAACTCACTCTACACCAGAAGTTCTTATTGCAACATAAATTAGAGCAGAATTGAGAAAATTTTGAGGCACTGGATAAAAGAGGAAAGCTGCACTGTAAACATTAAAAGGAGTAATAATGCAAAATATTTTCTAATTTGTTTACAAGTTTAGTGACAGAAAGGTGGGCAGAGCTAGTGAGCTATTGCTTTGAACCTTAATGAAAGCATGCATTTATATTTAACACTTAAATTTATAAATGTGTTTGTAATTATCCTGGTTCTGGCCAGGACAGGGTTAATTTTTTTGCAGTAGCCAGAAGGGGCGACACGGAAGTTTTTCTATACCACCTCAAATCATTGCCTTGCCAGGTGTGAGGAGTGAAGGGACTTTCTCTTGGGAAGAAGGGATTCCTTCCAGACAAGAAAACATGGGTGAAGGAGCTATCCCTACTGTCTGATGTCAGGGGTTTTCCATACAAATCATTCTTTTCCTGTATCCTCTGTCTTTAGTATTATTGCTGTTACTGTTTGCTTTCTTATCTGATTCCTGTTTCTGGTAAATTGTTCTCATCTCAACCAGTGATCTTTGCCTTTTGTGCCTCCAGTTCTCCTCTCCTTCTCATCACAGTGGGCAGAGAGAGCAATAGAGCCGTGAGTGCATTGGAGAGTCTTGGTGGGGGCACTGAATTGGGGAGTACCATTCCTAAACCACAGCAATAATATAGCTTTCACTACTACAAGCTAAGGGACCTCTTTCCCTCTAGCCTAAGACCAATGTAAAGAAAAATCATCAACTGAAACAAGGAAATCAACTTTTATAAAGTATTTATTCACTGTATTTGTATGGATGAAGTTAAGATAATTTCTTTTTATCCACTTTTTCAACAACACTAGCATTTTAAACACTTAAATGGAGATCCTTAAGTCTATATGAAGAATGTGTTGAAATCACTGAAAATTTTATCATTGAATGCATTAACAGGTGAATGAAGGACATTTTATATCACAATTAAATTCTCAAATCAGAAAGTCTCACACATTGAGTCAGCTCAGATTTTAATTGCTTAGCTGTAACTGATACCAGGGCATCCTCAGGGATAATAATTTTTTAGTGTAAAATTTTCTGTTGGGAAAACTGAAACCTACCTGAATGTACTGCAGATTTCCAGATGCATGATGTCTTACTAGTGGTAGATGACAGACATTTCAACAGCATGTGCTCAGGTGAACTGTTCAGCACAGGCACAGCAAGTTTGGTTTTGCCAGGGAATACTGAATTTTGTGCATTTTATATGCACAGGTGGTGCATAAAATCATGGTATACCACAGTGAAAGCCTTGTCCTTATAAATACATCCAATGTTTCCTCAAGTATTGAACTGCCAGCACTTCATAAGATATGTGTGTGCTGTCCAAATACATCCAAATACAATGGAATCATCAGATCTCTGAAAATTCTTACCAGTGAGATTCACATCCTGGATGAGTGGACATCAGAGCCTTAAGGAATGACATTTACTCTGTCAGTAGCTCTCCAAATATCTCCATGCTCATCTGTTACCTTATTCATACAATTCACTAGTTTTATTGACAGTTATAAAAATACATGCTTCAACATAAGCTTCAGCTGGAATTGAGATGGGAATCCAATATTACCAGTTTTCAGGGTCTGTGAAAATTTTTTGCAATAGTTTCTAGACATCACACTTTTAAACTAAACTAAAGATAATTTCAAAAACATGAGGAACACTTTGGAAATACAACAATCCATGGCAGTGACCAGCTACGGCAGTTATTTAGAAGCATACTAGAAAAAAGTAATAGATAATGAGTAGTCATATTTTCATGGTAGAGTAGACAAAGTCACCCACATTTGCTTTCTTCTCTTCTTCATACCAACTTATGAAGCTCTGTGCAGCTGGAATGAAAAAGTCTGATTACTGTTTGGGTCCTTGTAGGTCTCCACTGACTGAAAAAAAAGAACAAATCAAAATTACATTATGTTTCATAAAATTATGTGTAAATACACATAATGATACTAACCAAGGTTGTCATAAATGGATGGCACAGACTCAAACTGTCACGAAGGATGAGCTGAAAAATTATCTTCATGATTCAAGGTAAAGAAGGGGACTGAAGATCTTGTTACAACTTTGATTGTATGCCATTGGCCCAGTAGATGCACTAAAAAAAGATGCTGAAAGTCAATAGTTTTTCATCTTTCCAAATTATAGATTGTACAATAAATGATCTAGTAACACAAACAGTAGGAAAACATTGGTTTTGTACAGATCCCAGGAAATAAATAAAAATTTTCAGTGTTGCTTCAAAACCAATGTGGTATATAAGTGCAAAATCTAGGATTTTTTAAGGTCAAACGCAAACACAACTGCAGAAAGCACTAAATTTGATATTATTTTGATGTAAGATGAAATAACCCAGATCTTAATACAGTAATTTGACCTCTCACACTGCTGCAAACTGGCATTTATATGGTAAAAATAATTTGTTTTTAGAAATACATATCTAAAGTTCTTGAAAAACATGTACTTCATGTTTGATATTGAAATTAAAAAATCAAGAGTTGATTATAAGGTGAAATGCTATGCTTATATTCAAGTTTGTTATGAAGACAATATTAAATAGCTCCTTAATGATAAAAATTACTTTAACTAGATTTTTAGATCATTTTTTAATAGTCTATGACTAATTTTGAAATTTCCCATCTTACCATGACTAATGCGTGAAATCTCTCATCTTTCCTCATGATTTATACAAGGTCCTAATAAGAAGAACAAAAAGTTGATAATATGATATGAATAGTAATTTGTATTGTACTTGTTTACATTTTTAGGAGAGAGGAAGATATTTGTCATTATACTTTGTTAGAGCCATTGGTGTACCTATGATATAATCATTGGAGTCTATCGGAACCCTTGCTTTCCTAACATGACCAACTATATCCTTGAATATTACTCAAAAAATTATATCAATGGATGCAATCAATCACAAAGGAAACAATCAAATGTCTTCTGGAAGGAGATAGCTACTGAGTTCTTCAGCTTCCCATAGTTAGGCTGTTAATAGACAAAGCCTTCCACAAATGTGGGAAATTTTACATAATCTAGTTAGTTATACTTATTACTAAGAAGAAACTACTTATTTCCAAACTCCTACATTATGTTGGAAATCCTTAGAAGTAGGTGTTTAGTTCAGTTATTCTACATATATTTCTTATAAGCACAGGCTGGACAAAACAGAGGAAGTAGAAAATTAAATTTGAAAACAATGTTGAAACTATCTGAGCTATCAAAAGCCTTTGTGATGGGGACAGTAGTGAGGTTGTTAAAAACCAAAATTTTCTGGTTTTGAATACTAATTGTGTTTTGAAACACATTTCTGTCATGATCTGCAAAGAGAGAGAAAATATGTTCCTTGATCTAGAACAATTACATGTTGATATGGAAAGCAGTGAGGTCTTAAAGGACTTAAGTCACATTGAAATCAGCATTCAAAAATCCTGCTTCAAATTCCCCTTTTTCTATTAAGAAACTGAAGAGCCTATATGTACAAGTTTTGTCCCCAGAACTTTCTGTCCCAATGGAAGGTAGTTATCAGCAATATCTACAGAAAATATGTCATATTCTTTCTTTTGTAAAAGGAAGCAAACAAACAAAAATTAAAATATGCATCTTACAAAATATGGCAGTTTATCATGGAATTTAGTATAAGTGTATATCAGAAGCATCTTCCAGCGGCTCAATTTCAGATATATTTTCTTTAAGGGGAACTAAAATTTTAACCCTCTGCAGTGGAGACAGTGCTTTTGCATAGATACTAAGATAGCATAATTGCACTTGGAGACACTGAATATCAGTAATGCAATGAAGTAAAATTCATCTAGCTTTAATAGATTGAGAAAAATTAAGACAATAATGCCTCTGAAACATAATTCCTTCAGTTTCATAAAAATTTCCAGATGTATCTTGCACTTAAAATGTTTCACTTGATGATCCAACTTGGCGACTTGTTTCATGTATTCTAACTCTGGTGTTATTAGAAAATTCTGCCTGAATTCCCAGCTTTTACAACTAACTTGTCCTCGGTATGTTGTCCTGGGTTTTGTTTGCCCACCTCTATGGTTAAAAACTGGATGCCACTTTTTCTTACCTAATGAAATGCCTTCATTTCCCTCCCTTCCTCACATTATCATCTCAGCATTTTATCTTCACTGAAAAGAACATGTTTCTCAGGATAAACTTTTAAGGCACTTGTCACAATATT
>JAWWEW010000088.1:1881574-1898563 GCA_035583185.1 Anabacerthia variegaticeps | reverse complement strand
ATCTGATCTTGACTCTTTTACAATCTTTGTTTTAGTAATGTCTAGGTGACTTATTTTGTTGAACATATATGTTTTGGTTTCCAAATGGTTTGTTATGGTCCAAGAAATTGTGTTAAATGCAAGTGTCATACAGAAGATTTTGGAGAAGGAATGGGATTCTTGTCCATGGTCCACTCAGGCACTCAAATCCCATCACCTTTCTCCTTTACTCATAGTGGCAACCTTATCTACAATTCTTAAGGAAAAGCATCATAGCGTTCAATAGTAAAAATAAGAAGAGGAATACTGTAAGTTACAGCATGAATGTCAATTACCACATCATCCTTAATATTTCTGAATGGCTTATATATTTCTGCTGTATGAGGCTATAAGAGTAAAGGAAAACATGCCTTGAGTCCTGTCATCCCAGAGCTAGGAAATGCTATTCAGGTCAAGGGCTCAATATCACTGCCCAGGATTTTCACAGTGGTGTTGCCCTGACTCTGGGGTTCTACCAATTATAGGCATTTAAAGCACCCCTCTGAACTTTTCCAACCAGACTCTTTGTAAGGAGACTTAACTGCAAAAGTCTGAGTCAGTCCAAATTGAGACAGTGGCACTGAATTAAGTACAGGTCAGTACAAATGAAATGCATTAGAAGTGCTGGTTCTGCCAATTCCAGGCATTGTCAAATTTTAGAGAGTATTAGCATTCACATCCTTGATATAAACAAGAACTGGCACTGTTCTAGGACATTTTTAATAGCACAATTATTTTTTAAGTTAAATTAAAATAGAAAAAATTTCATATCAAATACACTACTGTCATAGAAAACAAAAGTGCAGATAACAAAGATGAACCACAGTATTTTTCAGACCCTATAACATTTATCTTGAGAGAGAGAATAATTCTTGAAAGAAATTTGCCTGTCACCCTATCAAAAGCAAAATGTGAAACAGTGTGTTTAAAAACAAGCTGCAAATACTCTAATTGTAGGATTGAATGCAAGAGGAGAATGAAATAATTTATAAAAAAATATTATCCTCTACATTGTAATTTTTATATGAAAGATTAGGTAATGAATGGTAAATAAACCAAGGATATAAAAGTGGCTTTGTTCCCAAGAATAGTGGAAAGGTAGGAAAAAGCAGGGTGAATAGGAAAAGAGCCAGCAATCATATCATCCGCCAATCACAATGATGTTACTTCATGAATCCATAAATTTGCAAGTGAAAATTGTACAGCTTTTTCTTGAATTTCACAGCTGTGCATTTGCAGCTTAAAAATATGTAATTTTTTTTTTTTTAAGTTGTGCACAAGTGTTTGTAGTTGTCAGCTAGATGTTCAGTTACTGCAGGGAAAAAAAAGTCAGAGTGGCAAAGCCCACAGCAAGAGAGTCTCATCTGGTTGCTGAGGTGAAGATCACAGCCCAGATGATTAAGTTGTCTGTTAAATGATAGAGCAATAGTATTTTGACTATTAAATGGTGTAAACTGATCAAAGCAGTTCAAGAACAAACCTTTTTGGTACAAGCCACTATACCTTTCTCAATGAGCAGAGAAGCTTTTCACTCTTAAAATGTGAACTCCCCTGCATCATAACAGAATTAACTCTTCACTTAATTGAAAAAAATGAAAAGTCCTTAAGGATTTATTCTGAAACACAACTATCCTTTCTCCATAATAAAAAACCATAAACAAAAGCCACAAAAAAAAAAAACAAGAAAAACAACCAAACATAAAGCACCCAAACAAAACAAAACAAAACAAAACAAATCCCAGAAATAGACACCTTACCAATTCAGAAAGAGAAAAAAAAAACAATATGTCTGTGATAGAGGATATTTTTGAAAAAAATAAAACTGTGTCTTAGATATCTGCAAAATTTTTCTTTAGTTTCATTTGCTCTGAATCATTAACAAAAGTGAGCAGGACAGAATGGGACAGCAATTTTTGCAAGACTAATATTTACTGTAAAAAAAATTTCTTTTCTCCCTTCAGGCTGTTTTCTTGAATTCTCTTTTTGTAAGTAAGTTTGAGTTAAAATTTTTAAAACATCTCAGCAATGTAAGTGGCTCATGAAGATAGAGAGTACTCAGGACTTACTGTGATATTTTTAGAGCTTTGAAGTATATAGACAAAATAGTGTAGAATGTGTTTACGTATGTACAGAATGGTCCTAAAAATTCATATGCATTAAAGAAAATGCATCACATACACAGCTATTGTATTAAGTCGTGTAAGGTTAAATCATTTCACTGAAGTCTGAGATCTGACAAGCCTTGTTTGGTGCAAGAACAGAAGAGGATAGTAGAAGTGGTTTTAAGTTAGTGCTGTGCTTCCTTGATCAGCCAAATGCTGAATGGTGTGTATCTGAGGTTAGGTTATCTCTGGTATGTACCTGTGGGCTTGAAAGTATTTATACACTGTATATTTGGAATTGTGGAAATATTTTACCAGCAGATCAAGCCTCCAGAAAGAAAAAGTATTATTATTTTGTGACAGCTCTAATATCTTGGTCAGGCATATACCAGATACATACACACTTGCGCTCTAACTATGCCTACACACATTGAGGCTTGTAGGCCTGATGAAACTCCCTCAGTTCCAGGATGATTGAAACCTTCTAAGGTCACTCAAAAAAAAATAACTACTAAATCACTATTTAGTTGATTTTCTAAGTATGCTTTCAATGCTTTCCTCAAGGCACCAACCCTAAGTGTATATTTCTTTCCTCCACACAGGCTGTAATAAAAACAAAATGATCAAATAATTAGAATTTGGATAAAACAGAAACACAATAAAAACATTCAAAGACATCTACAGTTTATTTTCAAGGCCAGACATTTTATTTGGTATTTTTTTCACATTCAAGACTACATGTCTCCCAGCAGAGCTGTCATGTGTTTGGATTGGCATTCCAAACTGAATAACTCAAAGGAACTTGGGATCTTCACACAAACTTTATAGCCACCAGCATTGATGCAAAGGCTTGCTCTTCAGCAATGAGTTAGACATAAGGACATACAGAATGACGGTGTCTAAAATTATTTCCATAATAGGTCTGAATCATTTTTTAAATGAGGTCCTAACTGCCACCCCCATTCAGCTAGAGTCTCCAAGTATTAAAAGTATCTCTTTGAGAAGAGCTCGTAATTTCAGAATGCTACACCACTAACCAGAAGCTCAAACAAACTGCAAACTGGAAAATTGTATGAAAAAAACTGAAAGGTGCCAAGGTCTAGTAGACATTAATAGAATATAACAGAAGGAAACTTCTGGCCAATGGGGTCATGGTGAAATAGATTGGAAGTAGAAAGCTTTTTTAAAATAGTAGGAGATAAGGTTGAGTACCTTTTTAAGTGGTACAAAGCTAAAGACAGACTATATGAGACTGTGACTAGTGTTGTGACTGGTGGCAAATTTTAACCTTATTTAAATAATATCCTGTTCTCTTTGTCAATCAGTCTGTTTTGACCAAATTTATAACCTGTCTTAAACAGTTAATAGATGCTTTCCATTTTAATTTAAAAAAAAAAAAAAAATGGGCCTGCTTCTTATCATAACAGTATGTCTTCATTCCCAGATGCTCTAATGCAGGTTTAGAAACATGTAGAGCCAATTTTTTGCAGGTTTATAGCTTATCTAGCACAAGACTACCTTTTGTACTGAAACGCAAAATGGATCAGTGTTTGTTTTTCTATATTTTTCCTTTGATAGAAAAGTTAAATCTGTATATAAGGACTCTCTGTCCACAATACATCCTGGAACCGATCTGCATGAAACTTAAGATGTTCACTACAGAAATCTGAGCTGAACAGTGCAGGAACATTTTCTATACTTGAATTCCATTCTTGATAATAACAGACAATCTCTCACTATTCGAAGGCAGTTCTGTACTTTCTCAGTCTGACAACTGTTGTCCTTGTTGGGGCAGTACTCTCAAGATAAATTATGAATGCAACGTGAAAGCTGTAAAATTTGTTGTATCTTCTATTATCTCCATGTTAAAGGCCACAAAAGCTCTTCAGTGAAGTCAGCCATTAAGAAATGACAGGTATTGCTATCAGCCTTCTTTATAGCCTATTACCTGCAATGACAGCAGCTGCTACACTACCACTGTACAGCCTATCACATTATTTGCAGCTAAAGCCAGCTACTGTATCATTTTGGCTCATTTTCTTGACAGTGCCATCATAAATCCATGCAGCTGCAGGGTAACTGTCGGCTGCCTCGATTATCTTCATAGCCTGAATGAATCTTGAAATGTGTGTAACAGGCAATGACTGTTATGGATCAGGCACAAAGGCCATTCTCTATCCATTCTGTCAGGTCTGTGAAGCAATGCCTACCACAAAGAGAGTTCCTAAACTACTGTCATGTAATCAAGTAAAGTACCTGAACTTTGAGAAATTTCATAGTTCTGCGCTGAAGCTTGTGTGGTCTTAAGTCACTTCCCTAAACATTGATTTTAAAATCCTTGTCTTTAGCTGCCCTAGTGGAAATCTTTCAAACTGGTATTATTATTGCTAGCATAATTATGTATTTATATATTTTACATGTATGCCTCTGACTGATTCCTGGAAAAACTTGAACATCCCTTCAAAATAAAACCAGATCAGCATTCATTTATATCCTTGGAAGGATTGAAGGAGGTGAGTGGAAAGACTTCTCAGCATCAATGAATTTAATATGCATGTCTAAAAAATTTTTAGTAGTAAATTTGTTGTATTTCTACTAATTTGTGAGTACTTCCACTGTGTACAATTCCCCAGGCAGAAGAATAGAATATTGAGCTGTAGCTCTGTAGGATCCTCGGGTAAAGTAGGCAGTGCAAGGTGAGGCCAGCTGAGGTCAGGGATGTTGGTAAGGTACCAAAAAATGCTGAGAGACCCTATGTTTGCATTATATGTAAAAGTGAATTTTATGGTTATCTGTGTACATCTCTCTCCAAAAAGAGTGTACGATAAATCGGTCCAGTCTCAGCCTATCCAGCCTCAGGATACAAGTGAAAAGCCTAGAATAGGAGTTTCATTTTCCTCAGTCCCTTATGTAGTCGACATATAAAAATTTCCATATTAAATTCATGTATGTGTTGAGTGTTTCAGCAGAGACAGGTTGCAGAGACAACTAAAGACTCATACCACCTAATTTCAGTGCCATAAATAGGTACTTAGAATTAACTGAGATGGATCTGAGGTGCTTTGTACCCTGTTAATTTCTGATTTTAAAAACTCTAAATGTTTATATTTATGTTATCATGTACTGGTATGTATTGAAAACATGAACAAAAACATATCTCACTTCCATAAATCTTACAACACATGTATCCTACATATTTATATTAAGATTGCATAAAAGATAACTTTTATAATCCGTATGGTATCTAGCCTACTTGTGGTGAGGTCCAGTTTAAATTCCAGTGACGAAAACACAGAAATTGCCCATTGCCATTACTGTTTTAGAAAGGTTCTGTTTTTCCATCTTTAGAAAGGAAAATCAATCTTTGATTAATCAAAACATTTAAATATCTGTGCTACTTCAGAGGTGGAGTTTTTGTAATTAATTTCATTTGGATTATTCACATGCTTAGAGGCATCTACTTGTTTGAAGATATGCCTGTGACTCAGAATTTACTGCAATATCTTGTATTGTATTGTGACAACCAGAGAGAAATGTTTAGCTTATAAGAAGACCAGTTCTTGTAAAGTAAAATTTATTATTAAAAAAAAAAATTAATAAAACCTCACAAGAATAAGACCCTCTTGTGAAAAGAAACACACAATATTGCAAGGATCTATCTTTTTCCTTTTCTTTAACCACTTTCTTCAAGCGACAATACCAGTGTGGTCAGAGTGGCTTGGGACCAATGCCCAGGAAAATAAGTAATTTTCTGCAAAACCTGTATTTTCCTGTACAAGAAGTGATCTGTTGATCACAGCAAGAGTAAGACTGAAAGAAGCCACATCTACAGGTAAAGGATTTACAAAGCTGAATATGAGAAGATATACATCACCCAGAAAGATATCCTGGGACCTATTTCCATATTCCTAGAACAGAATGACCCATATTTGTAGAGGTGTGTATAAATATGTGTACAGAAAATAATACATATTTTATTTATTTATACACCATATATATTTTACATTCACCAAACAGAAATATTACTATAATATGTTTAATTTTGTTTCTCAATTTTACTAACATTTTGTACACATAATCAAGTCAAATTGGCCATTTACTTTTTATCCAGCCTTTCTTCTGCTGGTAGGTCTCATTTCACCTCCTGATAGAGACATTTTATTTTACCTAACAAAAAAAAGAATTTCAAATTCAAATCTGAAAACATACCGGTTATATTTCCATTTCTATGACTCATTACATTAATAAAAATTGGATACAGCGTGAGAAATCTGTGCTTCCTCTTTTATATACTACAAATTAGATGATTTTTTTCTGGACTCTGAATATTGTTTTTTGCAGGTTTTTTAGTTTTTTTTTTATTTTATTTTTTTTTAAGGTTCCAGCCCTGCCATCCAATACTTAATATATTTTGAGAAAAGTTCCTTTTAGTTCTCTCATGTTCTTAACCAAAGAACTCAGGAGTCTCTGGTCATCTGCTAAGTAGAAATGCAGTGGAACTGAATTTCCACTTAAACTACTGTTTTTTGCATATCTGGTATTGTAATTGAATGGGGGGAAAAAAAATCAACAAAACACCTGTGTGTAAAAGATTCCATTGACAACAGTTTCAACACTACTTTAAAAAACAGATAATAATTATGATTTCAGGAACTTGTGCTTGAACCAGCAGGTCTAAGGCTATCAGATTCTGATAACAATCGTGATAAGTTCCTGTCTTCTCTGAAGCACAGTCTCATTCATGAGCTTGCACATCCATTTCTCAGACAGAGAGTGCTACAATGAGCAAGCCTTGGATTAAAGCAGTAAGAAGTTTAAGATGACAGAGAGTTCCCATTGTCCTGGGACACTGACACTACTTTTACCACTGTTCATTCCAGTATAGTGCAGTGATCTGATGGAGCTGTTGCTTTGGTACCTTTGAACATCATGGGTTTAGAGGTCGAATCATAGAAAAAAACTCCATGGCTGCTATGAATTAGTCCAACCGTTCCTATTTGCCCTTACTTATTTAAATCATTAAACAGGATAATGCCCTGACACATTTTCATTGCCAATATCTCAAAAGAGGAGGATCTTCCACAAAATATTTTATATAATTGTAATTACTTTCCAGTTCCTTACACAAAATTCTCCTGAGCATTCTGGCACAGTGTTACCCTACAGCTTAATGTTGCTGCATTTTACTCAGTGGTCAGAAATTTGCTGACAGTTTTTTGTGTACTAAACTCTCAAAACCCTTTTCTAGCAGTTGTATACTAGAAATTCAAAGTGAGAAAGTGGAAAAAAAAAGATTGTCTTCTACAGAGAGATTCCCATGTGAATGTTTAGGGATGCATATCTAAGCCTCAATACTTAAATCCAAGCTTTTAATGTTCAAGGTGGTGAACATTAAATTTGTGTTCAAAGTGCTCTTATGACCACAGATGATTAAATGAGGCAGAAAGCAATTCAACCCCTTAAAGCTGTACTTACCCGTGAATATACTTATTACATGTCAAATGGTAGTGTGGTGAGGTAAGATAATTACAGACTGGTAAATGTAATACACTTGCTATATGTTTATGTAATAGGTTTTCACTTACTGGAAGCTGTAGGGGACAACATTTTCAATTCTTTTTTTTGCTGGATGTAGGTATGAAGATAATTAAATAGGAAGTAAAGAATCCAGCTGTGGTATTGCTAGGGAGAATTGGATATATGTAGCTGGTTATCTCATGTGTGTTTTAGAAAAAATCCAAAGAAAATAGTCAAATGATATTTATATATATTTAGATTTTTGTGGTTTTTGTTTTTAATTGGTTATTTATTTTAAATAATGGCATCTCAGTCAAAGACTCGTCACCATTTCTAAAATATAGCTGATCCTATTTTTTTAACTATTTTTTTCCTTTTTTCACAGATACACTTTTAATCAAGCCAAGATCACGTCTCAAATTCCAGCTATGTTTTTTTGTTTAATAATTTGGGTTTGTCTTCTTTTGAAGGTTTTGGGTTAAGACCTGTCATTATTATACTCAGATTGAACCCAAAACAGTATCAGGTGGTTTTATTTGACTAATCCAGTTTTAGTTCGTACTTTCAAGTGGTGAATAACAGATGAATTTTTTTGTTCCATAATCACAAGAACACACCAAATTTAAAGTCACTGATTGATTGTTACTTAATTTTTGTTCTATATTATTAACGGTAAGGTTTTTTTATCATATTTAGTTTACAGATATTGTTTTTAGTGGAAGTATTCACAAGAAAGTATTTCCAAGCTTTTAGTCTGAACATCAATTCTTTTCGGTTAACAGAATTTATTAATAAGACTCAGACAATTTTAATCCTAGGAAAGAAGAAAAACACATGCAAAAATAAAATTTCCTACTGCTTTTGGCAAGTAATTTGTGTAGGGTTTTTGGTTTGTGAGCTTGTTTAATTTTTTTATCTTTAACACTTATTTCCATTTCACTTGGATAAGTGACTGAAGGTATTGCCATCAAGTGATTCATTAGATGTTTATGACTCAGGCTTATGGCCAGTCCAGCCTAGACAAACAGCTGGAAGTATCTTTTCTATGTGACTTAGGCCGTGAATGAGAGTTGGGAGGGGAGAGCAGTTTAGGAGAAAGAGTAAATGCTTAGAGTTATGTAAACTTTGCATTTCCTCTGAAATACTAAAGATTTACAGCTATCAGCAACTATGCTGTCAAGTGTCTCACAGGATAAAGTAAGTGAATTATTTAGGTGATGATATTTTAAGATTATATGAGCTACATCACAAAAAGACCTCTTCATCATTACTACTTATCATTTCCTTCCCAATAAAGCCGTGAGGAACTTCAGCTTTTACAGCCTATGCATGATCTTACAAGATCTTGTCCAGCTGACAGCCTGCCTCTGCTTTTGTACATTTTGAATCAGTACTTTCCAGGAACTAGCTGTCTTTCTTTAATGATGACCATCAATGCGGTAGTCCAATGTTTGGCTGCATTGAAACACATTATTTATTTCTGTCTAGTGTATGAATGCATAGGGAATTATCTTTGTCACTATCATCTGTTGCCTTTGCTATTTACCACTTCACCAGTCTTTCTGTCACCAGTAAAGTCTATCATTAATGTTTTTGTATTTAAATCCTTTATCATCAGTACAATATTAAATATAATTTATAATTATATTTATATAACAAATAATATCCAAGCTCCAGCAAAGTCAAACAGGTTTGAAAAAAAACCTGTGTTCAAAGTTGTCTTTTTTTCATTTAATAATAAATCAAGTTGTAATCAGCAAACTACAATTATACTCTGTGTTTGAGTCATAATATTTTATTCCTGCAGTCAAATTCAGAAGATTATTCTGTAACAGGTCCAAAAATTATCAAGTATATTTTACCAAAAAACCCCTACAAATATGAAACATTATAAGAATATTAATTTTACAATATCTACTCTTTATAAACACGTGTTGGTTGACACACTACACTCCTTTAATATCTCATTAATTTTGTACTTGTCTCACACTATGTATTCCATTCTTTTTTTCTTTAGGAATAATATAAGCTCAAAAGGTATAGGAATGCTTAAATCAAAAGGTTTATGCTTCCTCAAACATTAGGTTTCTTTCCATCTTATAATTTTTTCCTTATTTTCTAAGATTTACAGAACTGAATGCAAATTAAATTGTTTTTTCTGTTGAAATATATTGTTTGGCATCAGCTTTCACATCCTCCATTATTCTTGAAAGGCAAAGTAAATTCCTTGCCATATGATAAAAGTACACTATTTAGGTTTTTCTGCAATTATAAATCAGAAACATTTATTACATATTTCTGCTTTCTCTCAATTATAAGGAAATCTATCAGTTTCATCTAATATACTGGGGTGATTTAGTTTTCTTCGTTTTGATGTAGGCCTTCCCTGGTAGGAAGGTGGTAACTATGGAAGTATTGCACACCATTCCTTCATGTAATCAGGGGAATATAAAGACCAAGCAGGAAGATTCCTTGCTGTCTTCCTTTCATGAGCTTGCATCACATCTCTCTGTCACCTTAGCTCTTCTCTATATGAGCTGAGGTCTATCTGAGGAACTGTTGTCCCAGCTGCACGGAGGGGAAGGACCTGCTTCTCTTGAGGGGAGTTTGGCGAGAATTTATTGTGTGAGTTACTTCATTTAGCTTTGCCCTGAGTTCATGAGTATGTGTATCTGTTTTGTTTTGGTTTTACCCTTTTTTGTCCCATTTCCCTTTCCCTTTCACTGCTTTTCCCTTTTGAGGTTGTTTGGAAACCTTGTTCTGTATATTCATAGTGTTTGATTGTATATAATTGTAATATATGTGAATATATATATATATATATACACTGTTACTACAATTGTCTTTGGGTATATATGTATATACATACATACATATATATATGTATATATATACACTTTTACTACAATTGTCTTTGGATACGTTTTTTTCCCTTCTCTCTTGGGAGGGGGGAATCTGTGTGGCTGGCAGCTGGGTTTGGCAGGGAGCCAACCCAAACATCCACATAATCCACGTATACACTAGAGTTATCTATTTGCTTACTCTTTCCTATCTATTTAAAGAATAATAAGTATTTGCCATCTCTAACCTCTACACTTGTGCACATTGCCTCCCTAAGCATGTCCCACTTTCTTATTTTCTAACTCAGTCCTTTCTAAATACTTTGCAATCATTTTTTACCCTGCATTTCACACATTCTCAAATGATAGAAAAGACTGCTCTCCTCCATGTATCTTGCAAGAATTATCCCAACAACTGTGTCTGCTATTTGGATGAAGAGGATCAATTCATAAGACATCATGATTATGCAAAAGAGTTAATTATATTTGATTAGAATAACTCGAAAACTTGATATATTAAAAAGTAAATAAATATAAAAGTGATAAGAAGTAGAATATTAAATTAGTGTTTCCTACAGGTCTTGCAGTGTTTTCAAGATCAAATACCAGTTTTGGGAAAGTAGCAGGTGTCCAGAAATGTACAGATATTTTTTTCACTTTTTGCACTATTCTTAGATCATTTATGACTTCTCAAGATCTTTTTTGCTACCAGATTTGCCATGCAGCAATTTTTTACAAAACCATGGTCTTGGTGGTAACTAAACCTTCATGATACTGACTACAGTTATTCTTGCAATACATCAGTGAAATTCAAACATAGGGTAGAGCAGAACCTTCTTTTACAAGGGAAAATAGAGGACTAGATAATTGGAATATTGAGGAATATAAAACTGATTTCACACTTACTAACACTTCCTTCTGTTGTGTATTTGAGACTTTCAGGACTATGCAGACCAAAGACCTCCAGAAAGAACCTTATTTTTCTCTGCTGCAGATTTCCGGTTCTTCTGTTTCTGAGCATCCTTCTCCATTAAGCTGGCATTAGTAAAACCCCAAAGAAAGGAAGATAAATTTGCAAACTACAAAAAAAAAAAAAAAAAAAAAAAAAAAAAAAAAAAAAAAAAAAAAATCTGTTTTGTAAGTAGAAAACTCGACACAGTTACGATGAGAGCTCCACAATCTGATAAAGGTTGTGAAGGGATGGCCAAATAGTACAGGTGGAAATACTGGCATTAAGTGGCAGTAGAGATAAATTTCTGATAGCTATTTATTCGTGGTGCCTGAGGGAATATTCAAAGCCCTGATTTCTGGCCCATACATTTACACATCCCTTTTTCTTCACTAATGGCTATAATGAGATCAGTAAACACAGACTTAGCAAATTAATGAAAATAGAACAATGATATCAGAATTGCAAAATACTGAAAATTTTCCTCATATTTCCACAAAACAAAGGAAGCCCACATTTTAATTAATTTGAATTGTCTTGGGTTTTTGAAGTATTATCTTCTATGAGATCTAAGGATTCTTTTTTCTTTTTTTTTTTCTTAAACTGATGAAGAAAATCTGTGAAATTTTAATAGCAGCAGCATGGTCTTTCTGTCCCATTTAATAGAAGACAGACGCATCCTGTACACCAATCTGTCCAGATAGTGAACTGATTTAGGAAAGGCATTATGATCTTTCCTTTATGAACCTTCCCCCACTTTTTAATTTGTAAATATTTTCCAGTGTATTTCTCCAACAAACTTTATATGTTTAAATGGATTTCAATTTTTTATGGTAGATATATATATATACACAGAGAAAAGTTTTCAAGGCAGTCATGAAACATCAAAACCCAAAAGCTGTGGTAAAATAAAAGAGGGAACTGCATTTCTCCATATTTTCTATTTCAAGTTTCAAATTTTCTTCCTTGTCCCAGTCTCTTATTGCTATTAATTTCTGGTTTTTTTCTGAATTTCAAATTTGTTTTTCATTCAACTGGATGAGAAGAATGCCCCATCATTGCTCACCCATAATCTAGAATTGCATCAAATATATTTTTCAATTTATAAATATTTTGAATAAAAGATCATAAAAAGAACACCACATAAGTGAAGTTCTCTTATAAAGAATATTTCAATGCTCCCAAACAGCCAGATTCAATTGACAATGACAGGTTATACTAATCAATTACATATTCTGTATTTGAACTGTACAGAGAAATAATGCTTTGACAAACTAAGGACAGAGAAGAAACAATTTTATGTTCTTGTCTGGTCCCCCTATTTCTTCAGGCCTTCTGCTGAAGGGCATTACTCTACATGTAGAAAATGAACATTATCACCATCTGTTGGCTATTTGGTGATGTATGCAGAATGAGGTAACAACAACTCAGAAAAGCAGGTGCCTGTTTTTAAAGAAAATAACAAAAACTCAAATTGGACACTAACTGCCATACTGACTCATGCTTTAATTGAAGACGCCAAAGTTTCAACTGATGTGACAAATTAACTACACCTCCCATCTAGACCAAATCCAGGATACCTGGCTGCAGGATTCCTGGAACTCTGTGTTGGATGGGTACAGAGAAAGGAAACATTGCACGGAGGTGAATATTTGGTATGAATTTCAGACACTAAACAGAAACCTTAGAATTAAATGCAGTATACTTGTAGTTTAAATGTATGGTCCCAGTAAACTACTATTAGAATTAGCACTTTAAAAAATTAGCCCCTTAAAGAAAAAGGTATTTATAATCATGACTAAGCAAAGCAAAATCTAGCTCTAATTTTAGTAATTATAAATAAAACTAAAGATACTCATCTTTAATTAGTATTTGGAATTCAAAGAGCAAAAAAAGAAGGGAAAGAATTGAGGGAGAATAGCATAAGGACATGCAAGAGCTGAGTAAAAGGCAGTTTAGAGTGAAAACTAGGAAAGAGTTCCTAATGTAGGTAGTTATTATTTTTTCCATGATAGTCCCATAGGAAACCAAACTGTAATATTGGTTATGTAAAGAGATGCCTAATAAGATGCTTGATCACATAACTATGTAAAGAGATGAGAACAACAGCCTTTTAAGCTTTGGTCTTTCTGTTGCTTGCATTTAGTATGCTGTCTCTGAAGTATTTTAGACTTTCATAGCTTACTAGCTTGGAACAAATTGGTTTTTTTCAAAATACACAGTGGTTTTGAAAAAGACCACAATAGCTTCTTCTATTGATTATTCTCAGAAAATACTTCTTTAATGATTCAAAATTACATAATAAAATTATAGACCTCAGAAATACTGAGAATTTTTGGAGGTATTTTGTGGGGTTTTGTGTTTTTGTTTGTTTGTTTGTTTGTTTTTGTTGTTGTTGTTTCTTTTTTTTGTTTTGTTTTGTTGGGGTTTTTTTGTAAATTATCACCAAACCATTCAGCAGGAAAGGATGATCAGTATAATTCTGTATGCTGGGATAATAAATGAGTCCACCTTCTCCAGACTGATCCCCCTTTTCAAATCTAAAGTAAGACCTCTCAGGCATAGTATATTAGCTAGTTAATATTGAAAAAACAATAGAGATTAGACAAATTCAGATTATATTCTTTATAGAAATGTGAAAAATTACATTTTGGACCGAAGTACATATTTAGATATTCAACAAAAATACAAAATAATGAGAAAACTAAAGTTAAAAAGTCCATTCCAACTTAAAATTTGGGTTTTACTTGAAGTGCATAAGATTAACATCACCAAATTAAAAGTGTTAATTGTCCTTCTTCAAAAAAGGAACACTGAAAGATATACTTTTTTTCCCACAGTGTCTTCTGAACTATTTGTATTTACACTCAAATATGTAAAATTCACTGAAAAGGCAATGTTACGCCATACCCAATTGTTACAGTCATCACACTTCTCCCTCCCTAATCGTCTTCTTTGAATTAGAGAAGGGAAAACAACAACAACAACAAACAAACAAACAAACAAAGAAAAAGAAATAAAACGAAAAATCTGCTGAACACTAGTTATTTAACCTTACCTTCTACTTTCTCTCTTTATTCTGAGGTTTCTTAAGGGCTATAATGAGCTGTCCCCACACAAACAGGCCAAATTAGTGGATAATTACTGCTGGGTCTGTGAATGTTCTCACTCCTCCTTTCTTACAGTTTCACAACATCACCAGAATGATCTGTCACCTCCCTACCAATTAAGCACAATTACTACTTTATGACATTAGTGGTGGTAGGCTTATTATCTTGGAGGAGATGTAAAAGTAAGGGAGGGTTGGAGTGAGTAGGCAGTGAATCAGGCCCAGGAGGTCATTATCGCATTGATAACTTGTATAATCCTAACTTTATTTTTATTTTGCAAGACAAAAACTGTGCAAGACACAGTTAGAAATGGAAAAATCAAGTTGTTGGGGGAATTCCTTTTGTGCCCCCAAGTTTCCCAGGTGGTGGCGCTAACACTCGAATTTGTTTTCTCCTTTCCTGAAAAGATGTCTCTTGACTGACAGAAAAGTATCTGTTTGTCTAGCTTTATCAGACTGAAGTAGATATATTAGCTATGTCATGTCAAAGAGACTTACACTGACTTTAGAATGTACCAAAAAATTCCCTTCAAATCTGTATTTAAACAAGGGAGTTTAGGTCAAGATAAATCTATGTTAAATGCTCAGAGGAAGATAACTTCTAATCATCTGTAAACAATACAATGTCAGTAGTTAATTTCTGCCTTCCTTGGGGGAAAAAAACACCAAAACCAAAACCAAACAAAAACACAAAACAACCAAATCCCCAACCACCCTCTCAAAAATAGACTAGTATGCCCTGTTATTTCTTTTTCTAATGGCAGATAACAGGAAATCATTAATATTGTCTCTTTTACAAGATACATTTATGAGAGTGAAATGATTCTCAGAGACTTAAGATTAAATTTAGTGTCTTGAATAAATAATCTTTAATCATTTGCTTTAAAAATAATCTTCCATATATCCACTTCTTCTCTCCTCTAACAGTTTTAAAATTCTTCTTATGCTTCCAGTAGTAATTACAGGATATTTGCTTACAAATGCTAGAGAAATTACAATGTTTTGGATGCTAGGTATTGGACAGACTAATTTAATTTAAAAACACTATGGAAAATGTAGCAAAACTCTGGAATTGAGCAAGCCTTTTCTTTGTAGGAGTGATAATCTTACAGAAAATTGTCATTATTCAGTAATAGAATCCCATAAACCCGCAGCTGGTTTACAGAATCTTATCTTTTTCACAGAGTGTACTCCAATTTTACTTTTTAATTCCAGACCAAATTGTTGATTATAAAGAGTTATAACTGAATTTGAGTAGCATTGTCATATTCATCTAACTAATTTGAGTGGTATCAGTATATGGTGGAGATGGCATCGTCAACACTCCCATTAAACATTTTCCCAACATCAAACCATCCTGCAGCACTGAAGTTGCAAAAGGTCTGTCAGAGCAGACTTATCTTACTATGCAAACTGAGCTGAGATAAACAGTGAAAAGTCCATCTGCTGTGCGCTTTTTTAAGCTTGTTGATTGCTATTTTCATTATACGTATATTTCATATGCAAATATCACTTATGGAAACTACTAACTTTGATTGTCATAGAACTGGACAGAGTAAAAAAGCTGATGGAAAAAATATTCTTTTCAAGAACACTTTGAATAATATGAGAATATTCTTACATGGAATGATATTCACCTGTATGTAACAAATGTCAAAGTATTTAACATCTATGTTCTGAAGTAGAAGATTTGTGAATTTATATTCTTATGACCAAAATAGTCTCGTTTGTTTATGTACCTCCAGTTTTAGCTGTTATTGAAGGAAAATAACCCAAAATATTTTTACATTACCAGACTATACTAATTCAATTGTTTTAAATACAAGTCCTTTCTTCTCACAGTGGGAAAATTTTAAAAGTTAAAGCATAGCAGTGGTACAAGCCTTGGGAAGCTGATACAAAGTTCCTTTCAGTAGCTAAGTGGATTATTAGGTAGTTCTTCCACTTTGTTTTCCATGCCACTGATGAATGCATCTTTACCTCCATCATGTTACTTTATCAAGTGCAAACAAGTCTATATGTAGGGGGGATTTATATTACATAGAAATCAGCAGTGAACTCATTTCAGCTACTCCAGGATCTTAGTCATTGATTCAGCATCAAAAATTTGACTCATGAAAGGTCTGTTCAACTAGTATTACTCTGTGGCAGACCAAAGAAAAAGGGGAAAAAATAAAATAATCAAAGTTATAAATTATTTCAGCAGTGTATCATGTAAGATCTACAACTCAGGCTAGGAAAATAGATAATTTTGTTCATGTTTTTTGTAGATATTTGCAAGAACAGCTATAAAGTTCACACTTTCCCACTGTTCTCCTGTGCTCTGCTTTATCAGACTAAGGAACTCTTTATAAAGGGATGAAAGGATGGATAATACCCCAAGGACATGGCAAGTAGACAGACCTATAGATTATAAAAGCTAGAACTTTTTATTCATTGGGGGGGGGGGGGGGG
>JAWWEW010000088.1:1835388-1838218 GCA_035583185.1 Anabacerthia variegaticeps | reverse complement strand
TCATGTTTTGAAGTGTATCTAATCTTTTATAGTACCTAAAAGAAAAAAAACAACGTAAAATATGTGGTTGGGATTTACTTCACTAACCCACTTAGGTTAAACATATCTTTTCTGATCAAATCCTATATGTTTTACATCAAAAAATAATTATAGCTACATATTAATATCACTAAGAGACTTGATATAGGCACTCTGTGGAACAACATTACAGCCATAACTCAGATCTTGTTATATTTGTGAAAAAAAAAATAGATATTGTAAAAGTATACACTATGTGTCTAATCAAGAGAAGAATTTTAAATAAATCCCTTAAGAGGTCTCAAACATAATGAACTTAATGAAAATTAACACAGTGTGAAACAGAGCAGAAATGGAATCACAGGCAACATAAATCAGTGCTTGGGCTGGAAGTTCTTAAAACCTCATATTGTAATTTTGAAAACAATTATCTTAAGAGGTCTTAATAACGAAAGAGCAATAGAGCTGTTATAACCATCCTCTAGAGTGCTCCACTTCACCTTGTTATTAAATTGTTAAAACACAAATAATGCACTTTGGGCTGGATGACCTCCATATTTGTTAATGTGAACTGTGTTTTAAGGCAAGGTCACCAAACAGGACTCAGTCTAGGAGCAAAGAGGTTAGGCAACTTAAAAAATACATTCAAATATAAAATCAGCTAGGTAAGGATTAAACTCAATTATAAGACATAAAAGAGAGAGAGAGGTTTTTTCCCCTTTCATCATAATTCTGATTACTATTGACCAATAATTCTGATTACTATTGACAATTTTAATACAGAGTCAGATGGCGTATTACTCAGATTTTTTCCTGTTTACAGGGCAGATTATCAGAGACACTCTTGAATAAAAAAAATATAAAGACTGCACACTATTTTACCTACCTGTGTATTTTTACTTGCACTAAACAAGCCTAAGCAGAATTTATCACCTTTCAAAAACAATTTTGAAAACACTTTCACTCTGTATTTTTTTTCAAGAGTTAATGAAGGTGGCATCATTTCACTTTTAAAGACTTTTTTCATTTTTGTTTCAAAACTGTCCTTACAAAAAAAATGACACCAGTGTTCTAGATTAAACAGTAATTAAAGTGGAGCAGAATACAAAGTTTACAATCCTTATGCAAGACTTGTTTTTGCCTAATACATAGTAAATACATAGTAAAATCGTACCAGTACCTCTTGCTCATTGTGTTTATTAGCAATTTGAACTTAATTATACAACAAGTCATCTTACAAAGGCAACAGGATTTCACCCCAAGGAACCTCAATATTATTGTTTTGCAGAAAGCCTGTCTAGAATGAAGAACTGACTCCTTCACATGCTTTGTATCTTGATCTGAATGAAAAAAACTACCTGTAAGAGGCTGTTAAGTCCCAGTTATGCCTGCTGGGATTTGTGGGTATGAAATACATTTTATTTCAACTTATTATAGAGATTTCAGAGGACAGTATTTTTGGTTTTACTCTGAATCTGAAAAAAAAATAAAAAAAAATCCTTATATCCCTGCAGGGATACCCGGAAGCCAGGGCTTCAGTTTGCAGGACCAAATTCTTTACTGTGCAGGAAAACCTTGTACATGACTTCAGTTCTACTAAATGTCACAAGCAAACAGTTCCCTGAAGTATTTAACTGAACGCAACAAAAAGTTTGGGGCTTTTTGATCAGTGATAATGATATCTACAGTATAAGAAAAAAAGAAATCTATTATATTTAACCTAAATAAAGTGAAGTTAACCTAAGTGAAATTTAACCTAAGTGAAACACTTTGGCAGCACCTTCTTTGACATAGATATTTTCCCCCAAAAGGTCTGCATATCTGCAGACTTTTTATTGCCCTGGCACAATTGCATTTGCTGACTTGCCCAACCAGCTTGGTTCTTTATCTTCAAACCCCAAAACTACCTAAGACCGTGTTTAGCCCTCCTTCCAAGAGTACAGTTGCTTAAACTTTAGTCTGCTTATGGCTCTTTGTCTGTTAAACTTCAGGAGACTTTTGCTTGTGATACCTGCTGGCAATAAGTTTCACTGTTGAAAACAGAATTTTAATTACACTGTTAAATATTTCATCAAGTATTTAGCTATTCTTCTTTAAAGGGGATAAATAAGAGATTATATAACTTCTATTTAAGAATGCTTTGTGTATATAATTAGCATCCCATTTTAATTATCCTTTCTCCAGGTTTGCAAAAAGAATCTTCTTCATGGGACACCTCTACAGATTTTTCCTATTTTTACATATATCTCAGGAAAACAGTAACCAGAAATTATTCAAGTATCTCTAGGAAGGTATATTTTATATACCCTAAATGTTCCATTCAGCTAGCTGCCACAACTCACAATCATCTAATGGTGGTGTTAATTGGAGGACAAGTACCCTGTACTACTTGTCTTCTCATCAACAAAATCTTACACATAGCTTTTGTTTACTTCTGACTAGTTTCTCATCTATAATTTTACTTTCCTTTTCAAAAGTGTCATGTGCTAGTAGCCCAACAAATTTCTCTAAAAAGGATTTTGTTATCTTCTGTTGATTGACATTGTGCATATACTATATTGACAAGTAGAAAAGATGAAAGTATTTGTTTTTGAATTTTCCTTTCCATTCAATATTTTCCCAATAATTTGTTTATTCAAACATAATAAAAATATGAGACTTTTACTCATTTATTCCTATGCAATTTTCCTAGCTGTGCAGGTTACCTACTAGAATAATTCTAGATATTAAAATGTTCTACCATATCATATTATTGCCTAATATGCTCCCCTATTGCTTCATTGTAACTTCATTTAAAACAATTTTTGGGCAA
>JAWWEW010000088.1:1827888-1830388 GCA_035583185.1 Anabacerthia variegaticeps | reverse complement strand
TTGAAGCTCATTATATATTTGATTCACAGCACTGAATCAAGTTAGAGATAAAAATTCAATATACTGTGCTGAGAAATTAAAGGACAAGTTGTAAATAATAGGGTTTTTTTTCCTGTTAATTTTTTTGGGGAGCAGGTATTAAAGGAAATAAATAATAACTTTTGATACAGTCACAATAGCTCATCAAAACTAGAAATTTGAAGTGAGTGCTGTGAAGTACCTAAGAAAGAGCTTTCATACTGTGTTTTTTTCTCAGCTTTAACCTTTACAACTTTTTATTCCTGTTTTAACCACATTCCTTTCCCACTGCTTCTCTAATCTATTACACCTTTTAGATCCCATGCCTGTTCTAATTTCCACACTGATCACACTTAAAGTTGTACAGAAGATGCTAGCATAGTAGTCTTGTAGAAATTACTACTTTTCTTCTTAAATGACATTCCACCACTGGTCAGCAGCATCCTACAGTGCATGCATTATTTGCAGGAGCTGAAATGTAAACATTTCCAAGGGTACCACTATATTTAATTCTCGAGGTACCAAATGCTGTCCAATTTGTGGGTAATGGTAGAATCAGAACACAAAATCTCTTTTAAGATTTCCAACAATGTTTCAGCTACAGAACTGACTGATTTTGGTAACTAACTAAATATAGCTACATAATCCATAAAGGAGACCTGTGTACAAAAGAAAGCAGGCTGAAGGAAAGACTTACAAGTCTAATTCCTGAGGCTGTAAATCAGAAGGTAGCAATGCAACTGAAACTCATGAGAATTTTATAGATGTGATCAGAAACTCTTTTTTTTTATTTTATTTGAAGTTCCTGTATGTTATTGTGTTGCCCGTAAAGTCAGACTAGGGATCTAAGTAGGAATTGGATTTTACATCTGTTTAGGTAGACTATTCAAATGAGATCCCAGTGTTCAAGCAGGAAATAACATGTTTACTTTTGTGTAATATGCAGAGGTTTTGATCATCCTCTAAATAATCAAAAGAATTTACACAATTAAAATAAGAATCTTAACACTGGGTGAAAGGTCATTGAGGTAGAGATAAACCTGGTTCTTGTGCTTATAGACGGTAATTAAAGCCATGAAAACAGGTGAAGTTGTTGAGAGGAATATATAAAACATTGCATGTCAACAGGGACACACAACCTCCCTGACCTTCCCTCAATGCTAAGCAAGTTGTTGCAGAAATCAGTGAATTCAGTTCTGTAGTGCTACAAAAGCGTATGTCTATTATTATGTAAGGAAAGAGTTTTACTGTTTCTACACTCACACAACTAAATGCCAACCCCCATCCTGACAGGAGGAAAAAAAAAAAAAAAGAAGGACCAAATGACAGAAAGATGGCATTAAACCCAGTGCAATAATCTTAATTAGAGAAACTTGCAGGAAAGTGAACACACTGAAACAGACCTTTGACCTGCTGTTAAAGCATTGCCAAAACTATAGCAGTGCTCTGGAGCAAGAAAGGATTTCTATCTTTAAGATGCTGAAGTGCCCTAGCAGATGAGCATCAGAGTCTAAAAAGGTAGACCTTTGTCTTGCATGAAATTGCATTCAAAAGTAACTCTTGAAAAGAAAGTTCATTATAAAGTATATATAGGTATCATTCTTTGATATAAAGAGCAAAATCAAGATTTCCTGTTGCTGTGATGTCCAGTTTGATTATATCTTCATTCATGATACACAGATTACACAGTGCTATAAGTCACAACCAAAGTCAAACTTGTTTATGGTTGTATGTTAGAAGCTCACAATATGCTATTAATAGATTACATGGGTGAAAATGAAAAATCACCATTAAGTGATGCATTTCAGCATGTGGACTCAGACTGAAATTGCATGACTTTTACAATATAAAACACATACTTATTTTTTGGCCATTTCTCTATATGTGTTCACTTAATTATGATTCAGTTCTGTAGACTTATTTTACTTTTATGAGTAAACCAGAATGCATAACCTATGGAGCAAGAGAAGGTGCAGTCTAAGCTAAGATTCCAGTCATGTAACAGATAACAGATGCCTGCCACATGCAATTATTTTACAGTCCCAAGAACATAATTGATTTTATTTCTACATGTCATATACAAAGATATAAATAGATATAAAGATATTACAAAGGAATATAAATTAGATATCTAACTCATAATTGGCTTTCAACAAAATTTGATCATCCCTTTATCTTCTTGAAAATTATCATTGTGCTTTCTGGACAACTAAAATATTCCTTTTACATCATGAATGGTAAACTCCTACCACTTACTTCTGGTTCTACATGAAGTGGAGTAACCATCACAGTTACTGCTGCTGCAGGACTTTTTTTATTCATTCCAGTCCAAACAGTCACTTTGGTAGAAGAATCATTCAAATATTGGAGAATTGATCTTTAGCATTGGCATGACAAAAGCTCTGAAATAGTATTGAAAATTTTGAGTCACTCAGACTTTCCTGTGCTTCTGATAATTGTTGTAATTTTTTCTTTATATATT
>JAWWEW010000088.1:1743342-1754764 GCA_035583185.1 Anabacerthia variegaticeps | reverse complement strand
AGGGTGAGCAAGTCTTGATGATCACTCCCTGGCTCTCCAGTTTATGAATCATCTCAAGGATGGGGGTCACAGAATCCTGGCTGGTGAGTTATTGTCAGCAGTGTATTGTTGTGGTAGTGACCAATATCTGTTGTTCTTTGACCCTCAGCAGTCCCACAGCAGAATGGTTCTCTGAGGGATCATGCAAGGTATGCAACGGCCTAGCACCCTGAGATTAGCTCAGTTGGTTAAAGCACAGTACTATTAGTGCCAAGGTAGTGGGGTTGATCCTCATAGGAGCCATTCGCTTACAAGTTGGACTTGATGATCCTTGTGGGTCTTTCCAACTCAGAATATTCTGTGATTCTGAACTTCCTCTGTCTCCATAGCAGCTATCTCAAAAGCTCAACAATGCCCTTTTGGGTTCTTGGAATACCCTTTCCTCAGGTAATCTATGCCAAGGATATACAGGGCCTCTGGGCTAGTCACAATGGTGTGTGTTTGCTATTTGTTCCCAGTTGGGCTCTTTTCATCTTTCACTGCAGTCCGGTGTTGGGGTGCCCCTGTCACTCCAGAAACTGAGATGGATTCTGGCCCTACACACCTTCATGGCACCAGGGGACATTGTGCATCAGTTTCAGCTAAAGCCTTATACTCTTATGGGTCTGATCTGCCTGGCCATCAGATCCACACAGTTCACTATATCCGATTTTTCCTTTCCTGGATCTGGCTGGTGACAGGGGCCCTCTAGTTCTGGGACAGTACTTGTTACTCAGTTCTTGTAAATATGAAATGGAGTCTCAGAACTTGCCCCCTGGAACTGGAGTGACATTTATTCTTGAAGAATTCCCTGTGAGGCTTGGTCTTCCTCTCAATTCATGTACTCATCCTGCCAGGGAAGAGGTGGATTTTCCATCCCAGTTCTTCATACCTTTTCCATGGTCACACAGGAAAAACAACATGTTACTTTGTGGTGTGTACCCTCTCTCTCAAGAAGGGTGGCACCTGCTCCCAATAACACAGACTGGTCCATCCTGGTAAGACACGAGACATTTCCTCTCTAACTTGCTCAAGTCTTTGAGTCATGTCTGCGTCTTCAACAGTGTTTCCGCAGCTGAGGTGCAGGTTGGTAAGGAGAAGAAAAGATGATCTTCATATTGTCAGAGTCGGGTACTCACCTGAAGCACTGTTTGTGCTCCTATCATTGACATAAATGACAGGAAGTTGGCGTCTGATGATGGTGCACTCCATACAAACTTCTACCACATGGATTGTGTGCTCTAAACCTCATCTGGATCTACAGGGGACTGTTTGTTATTTGAATCCTTAGAGTTCATCTCCAGCACAGCCGATTCTCTGAGGTACTGGATGCCTTTCTCCATGGTGTTCAGCCTGCTTGGGCATACTACTGGATCATCCTTGAGAGAATACCTTTCCCTCATGCTTCACAGGAGTCACCTCCAGAGGCTGAGAGTTTCTGTCTTCTTCCCAATCCCCTTGCCAGTGCCCACATCCCAGGACAGGGAACCCAGTTGCTTGGCTTCACTACCATCACTATCATCTAGTTTAATACCATGGGTCATGATATCCCAGGACTGGAGTGGCCCAGGTGAGCAGGGGCTCTTCTGACTGGCAGCTGAAATCCCACAGCTCACCCAGGGACAGGGATCCAATGATTATAACTGGCCCTACCTCTTCCTCCTGTTGTGAAGGCCCTAATTATTCTTAATTCCTCACTAAGTGAAATAATTTAGTCTTGGACTTTTTCTTCTGTGTAGGGGTGACTGATACGGGCATAGGTTGTTCCTCTGGTTCAGCTGTGTGGCCACAGTGCCTGTTGGTCTGATTTCCTCCTCCTCCACTTACGATACTGTCTTATTTTGAACTGTGTCCAGTAAAGAGTACCAGCGTCCAACACATTGCAGTAAGTTGCTCTTCTCTGGAACTGCCACAGCATTCTCCTTGAAAATATTCTGTCATTTTATCAGTGTCCTGTAGTTGTTCAGGGGTGAACTTCCAAACCATTAGAGCAGAGATTTTCCACCAAAACTGGCCCATTTTCTCCCCCATTCCATGTCATCCATGACAAGTCACCCTCAAGGCTGATCTCCGAATGACCTTCCTGGAAACCTCTGTCCTGACTCTAAAGAAGGTGTAGACTACTGTGGAGACATAGCAGACTTAGGAACAAGAACCTGCTCTTCTTACCATTCAAAGAAAATTCAAAATTTTTAAAAGCTATTGTAGCAGGCCTGAAGGAGAAAAAGGGTGTGAAAAGCTGGGGAAAATCATCTTTCCCTGCCCTCCCCACAGACTGAGTATGGTTATTAATGGACTCCCAAAGGTAAGGCCTGAGGTAAGGATAGGAGAGCAACGCTAAATACACATCCCAAATGACCTTTGCTGTCCTTGATGTTATTGTGTCGTAAGCTGATATCACACAGTACAGCAACAAAAAAATTCTGATCCCTCTCCCTACTCTGAAAAGGAGCAGTGGCATAGGTTAAGTACTACACTCAGGTGAACAGACAAAGCAACAAGTACAACAAATGATTAGACTAAATTTGTTTCCAGCCTTCTGTGGTTAGACCTGTTGTGTCAACCCTTCATGACCCATACTGGGCACCAAATAAGGCTGATGTAGTTTAGGTGTGGTGTTCCACAATGTAGTGTTCTCCCTGAAACACTATAAACCACAAGCTATTCCCACCTCTGTCTCCCCTTTCCCCTGTGGTGGGATGGAGTGGAGAATAAAAGGCACAAAAGGTAAAGATCACAGGTTGATATAAGAACAGTTTACTGTAAACAACAATGAAATAATAAAAGAACAATAACAGCAATTATATCAATAAAAGGTTGTAAAAGAAAGGTGAATGATTCACACATGAAAAATAGCTCACCATGCTGGAACCCACAATATGAGAATCACACGCTACCCCCTACCAGAAGAAACTCCCTTCCCCCCAGTCCCGGCAATGACATGAGGTGGTGTAGAATAACTCACCACCTGTATCTCTACATATAGATATAGAATGATTCCAGCTATGCCCCCTCCGTTACTACAAAAAATTAGCCCTGTCCTGGCCAGCACCAAGACAGAAAGCATTTTCCATGGACTTAAAATTAATTGTAGAAGTGCTTTGAAAGCAAACTTCAGCTGAGATAAAGATTATTTTGGTTTGGGTTGAGTTTTTATTTTTTGCATTACTCTACAAAAACCTGTGCCAGTGCAAAGGGCTCTGGCAGGTGAAAAAAACTTGCACTCTGACTCTCTCTCCCACATGGCAGGGTGGTTGAAACCAGGTGACTTCTAAGGTCTCTTCCAACACAAACAGGTCTATGATTCTATAATAAACCTTTCCACCCCAAACATTAGACTCAAAAATATTCTCCAGTACTGTTTTAAATAAATGTATTACTCCCCAAAAAAACACCACACCAAAAAAATAAACACAGTGTAGCATCATAAGAGAAGAGGTTTAGCAGAGTTTAGGTCATTGGAACTATAATGGAAGAGTGAAAGACATAAGGAATTAGGTTTACATTTTAAGCCACCCACTCTAGTACGATTTTACAAATGCACCAGTGTGCTCAGAAGTAGATATGCATCCAATGCAACTGTCAATTTTTCTTTCAAAAATATGATCCAGCCATTGATCTGGCCTTGTGAATCCAATCAGCTTTGTAAGGCAGGAGTAGAGATGGGGATTTGTGTGTGTGAAGATTGTGTGAAAGGTACTCAAAAGTTAAGCTAAACTAGTTAAACTAGTGTGTTTTCAAATATCTCATGTAGCTGACTATTCTCTCATTTTTAATTTTATCTAAATTGATCAATCATGTGTGTTTCAAGTATTTGAATCAGGTTCACATTGCTATAAATAAATAAATATTTGACAAGGATCTTCAGTGTGTCTAATTTAACATAAAGCATGCTATTCAAAAACAGATGTATACTTTTTTATGACTCTCACTAATGTTATGTGTACGTGGCATCATACCATTTTCAGGGCACACAGGGTCATTTATGATTTGAACAGCAGTGTAAGTCGCCAACTATATATAGAAAAAGATTTTTCAGTTCTATATAGTACTTCAGAATTTGTTAGGATACACCACAATGTTTTTTGGGTTTTTTTTTGAAGAAAACCTGATTGTTGGTTGAATAGAACTTTCCATTTGTGAAATTTCTTCAGTTGGAGTATTTTAATGACCTAAAAAAAAGGGTCAAAAACAAGATAAAGAAGGAACTACAGATGGTAGTCATAAATCAAAAACTGTGATAAGCATGTTCTGATAGGCATTTTAAACGGGCTTTTTATTTTCATTTTGAATTAAAATTATTCAAACTTGACAGTATTAAGGGATAGGCTTCTAATTATACTGGGATTAACTCCATTGGCGACTATATGTGCCATGAACTAAACCCCAAAAATCTCTATTTTCTTCTTTCTTAGTCTATTGGAACTCTCTATAACATGAAAACAAACAAACAGACAGGTTAGTGAGTCTTGCAGTGAAAACGTTTGTTTTTGTACAGGACTATTCCAGGACTCCAGTATCAGAATAGGCTTAATCAACTAGATAACCAATTTCCCAAGTCCAGATAAGCAAATAGTGCCATTCCTGGAAGCTTTTCAAGTAAGAAGAAACAATAAAAAAGGTGTCTTGTGAGTTCATGGAAGGTGAACTTGATTCTGCCTATAATCAAATGCAAAGTATAGCTCTCAGCCATTCAAGCATGACATTTAAAAACTGAATTTTCTTTAATATGATGTAGATTTTATCAAATAAGATCAAGCATCAGGTATTTAATATATCCATCTGTCTTGGAGTCTGGTTCTAAATGTTTAATTTCCTATCAAGATCAACAGAAAAAGAGGAGGCAGGTACTGCCATAAAAGGAACAGGTATCAATTTGGTTTTCTTCTTTTCTTGCTATTACCTGGACAATCTTTGTCAACCCTCAGGGGACAAGATGTCCCTCAAGGTTGTGTTCCTGACTAAGAAACCTTTAAAACAAAACAAGCCCAAAAGCAAACAAATAAAAAAGATGCAGATGGGTATATGGCTACTGGTACATTGTGAAGACTTAGCATTTCTCTATGTGTGTAGCATATCCAAGCTGACCCAGAATCCAACATCATAAAAACCTGCTTGCAAGGAGAAGACTGTAAATGTCTTTTTTTTTATTTTTTTCTAAAGGTCTTATGAATATACATGAATGTATCTGACTCAAAATACGTAATTTATTTTTTAAAATATCTCAAATCCAAATGAAAAAAACAACAGCTGATCCACGCATTAAAAAATACCCAAACCCAAACCAAACAACTGTCCCCCCATAAATGTCACTGTATTGTCTGTATGAAACGCAAATTGAAAAAAAACCAAACAACCAAACCAAAAAAAAAAAAAAAGATTGCTACTTATATCGCCTTCAAAAGCTGGAAATAAATAAACCTTCAAATTATTGCCTATATATGTTAGTTGTTATTATGCACCTTTTCTCCTTATTGCTAAGGTTAGGACCAGAAGAAACAGTGATAAAACAGGAAGATAAATTATTTTTAACCTGGATGAAAAAAAACCATGAAGTTCTGGAAACCTGTCAAGAAAAGATCCATTCTCATAAAAATTCTAGCTCAGTTTTTCTACCAGGAGATCTGACTATAACTCACGTCTCCCCATGTTTTTTTTTTCTTTGGATTTGAATGAAAAGATCATTTAGAACTTTTTCTTTCCTAGTTTCTGCTCCATGTGAAGAGCAATCTTAGTTCAATCCTGTTTGTATAAGAAGACAAAGACTCAGTAATTAAAACTAATAATTAAAAAAAGAAAAAAGGCACTAGAAAACCACACCAAAACACCATTATGTAGCCTGAAAAGAAAGGCAGTGCAGGAATAAGTACAAAAGGTAAGAGAATTGTGGATGTACTGAATTGACCTATTGCATTTACAGGTCAAGTTTTCAGAACTAGGTTCCAAAACTGCATGCATTTGCTGTTTATGCACATAATCAGATAGTTCTGCATTCAGATCAGGCTATCAGATGCAGGAAGCTTGTAGCTGGACAGAAAGTTCACAATATGCTCTCCTTTAGGGATCAGTTTGAAAAGATGGACCAGAATAACTGCAAGGTAGGTGGGGAGGAAGGAAACCGCAGAGTTTGGCTGTTTATTCGCATGATCTCATTGTTAGTAAATATTTCTTAAACTGGAACAATTTAGCCTCATAGCTTCATTAAAAGTATTATCATCTCTAAAGCAATTATCAGGTCTACAGAGAGGAGAAGTAAAAAGACCAAGCAATTTGCCTATTGCCAGTGTTGGCAGAAGCAGCTGGAACACACCTGAATGCTTCAGAAATCCTGTCCCCTGATTTATCAACACTTGCCTGTGCTATACAAGGTGGAGTATACATGGCTTCAAGTCCTACTGTTTGCAAAGCTCAGGGGTTACAGCAGTCTAAAGGTCCTGGGCCAGAACTCTTACATGTTTTTTCTAGAGCAGCCTAAGTTCAGGGACTTTTCTTGATCACAAAATAACAGAATGGGTAAGGTTGGAAGGGATCACAGTAGGTTCATCTGGTCCAACCTTCCTGCTCAAACAGGGTCATCCTAGAGCTCATTCCAGAATATTTTGATATGTAGTTTGAATATACTGATACTTCATCATGGTCAGCCATCAATTCCTCCAAGAATACCAGGCTTATTTGCAGGCACTTGGAGACCTGCCCATCACTCTTCATCCACTACTGGGTTTCAGAGAGCACAGAGACACATTTCAAACATTAACAAATATACAAATGAAGTTACAGCAAATTGGAAAGTCAGGCAGTGTATCAGACTGGAGCTGAATTTTCAAGAACTTTACAGAGATACTGTTGCCAGAGAAGGGAAAATAACTTTCTCCCAAGCAACCAAGACTAAATCTGTCACTTTTTTGGTGGGGGACACTTAATCTATTCTGCTTTTTTTTTTTGGTCTTGAAGCCGTGATTTTTCTTGTTCTCTTCTCCCAACCCTAAGCCACTTCTGTAATTACTATACCCTTCTGTTGATATTCTACAGAAAAGTTGTTGTGAAGCTCAACATATCCGAAGTCTTTGCACAAAAGAACTTTTGACCTTGAGAAAGCAATTAAAACCCACATCCAGAACACATTGCTTAGCTCCTCAAAAAATTTTCTGTTTTCAGTGGGCCCATTTTTGCCTGTGTTTAATCCTTATATAAAATATACCTGAGGGAAATTATTGCTCTCAGGTGCTAAGCATGAACTGCCTTTCTTCCAGCAGATGTGAACAGCTCCAAATGGTATGACTCATCCTTGAGGATCTAGGGAATGGGATCCCAATAAGAAATCAAGGAGTATCATCTTTACCACTGTAAGCTTTCCCGAAAAGATCAATATAATGATTTTACCACTGTAAGCTTTCCCTAGAAGATCAATATAGTGATTTTTCATCCATTCAGTGTCTACCTGTCACTGCTCCTCAATCTCGTTTTCAAATATGAAGTAGAACTGTCTGTTAAGGTTTCCTTTTGAGAAGAAAATCACTTGTATTTTCCAAGCCATTATGACTGCAGTGCTGTTGAAAGCTCACATTAACAACATACTTGTAGGTGGACAGCTCACACAAAAGTTCAAGAAGTATCAACACTTTGGATTTTTGTCACTCTTAAAGAGTGCCCTTCTGCGACATCATCTCATGCTTTTTCTGCACAAGTCTCACAGGACACTTTGCACTGTTATAAATGAGTGCAATGAGAGGTTTCAGCAGCATTTTTGATAGGTTTCCTCTGTAAAAGCTCAGCAAAAAGTCCATGGAGCACTATGGAAGCAGCTATGACATACAACAGCAATGGAGGGTAAAGGTGACAAAATGAGGCAGCACAAAATCAAAACATTTTATGTTTTTTTCAGAGAAGTGTCTTAGTTTTATTTGTATCTAAAACTTTGTGTTGTGATTTGAGGATCTGAAGAAGAGATTCATATTAATAAATGCTTCATTTATTCCCTTAACCAAGCTTTCTTCATATAACTATGAAAGACTAGCAAAACCAATTTGCTAGACACAATTTGCAATATAACGGAAGGGGAATGTTTTCTCAAATTAAATTGGTGATGGCAATCTCAGAGAGATATAGGTAATGAAAACATTCATGAGAGTGCATGTGACAAAAAAAGCATGTGCTTACAGCCAAACTTGCTTTTCATTGCTCTTTTGTCACATCAGATGTTTTTATACAAAAACATAGACTGTCCATGTATTCACCACATCTGGTGTCCCAGTTTGGGTTTTTAGTGAAAACATACAAGGATGTGACAAACTTTGATTGATTAGCTAAAGTGAGTGACAGCTTCCTTCCAAGTGCCTAGACCTGATAGCATGCACCAGTGCACAGGAAACCAAAATGTAGGTGTCAGCCAAGTGCAGCAGTGGCTCACGCTAATTTTCATCAGGAGATCCAATCTTCACATCTTGTTCACATAGACACATAGAGCTGAGCTCTGGGTTATTCCAGAAAATTGTCAGAGCCTGACTTTCATTAAAGCTCACTTTGGCTGACAAAATGCTGACAGTTTCAGTGAAAAACGCCTGTAATGTTATACAGCATGAAAATGTTAACCAGTAGGCAATGAGTAATCTTTAAAAAATATATACTGTTTGGAAACTAATGTAATCATCATAATATCAGTAAAAAATAGAATGTTAAATATGTAGAGAGAGAACCACGTTGAGCAATATCTTTGGTGCTGGGTCCCAATAGTTACCCTGTCTTTGTGAAGAGATTTTACAGTTTAACAAAACACACCTGGCATAGCTGGGCGCAATAACATCATCATCATATATATATATATATTTTTACTTATATATATATATATATATATATGTTTGTGTGTGTGTGTGTGTGTCTGTATGTGTATCATTTATATCTAAAAACATGAATTATTTGTATATGTCTGTCCAGACTGTCCATTCTAAAATAGGTCTGGATTCACAGAAAAATTATGTACATTTTTCTAAGCAAAAAATAGGGTCGATTTCTTCTCATATTTTCTTAAGTGTTGCTAGAAGATATTGGCAGCATGTTCTCCCTTTCTGGCAGGACTGAGGGTGAAGATTGAAGGTTCACTCCTCAAGAGTGTGAAAGAGATGTTCATATTTTCTGTTGAAAATGAGACCCTTAAAATGAAATTAGAGATGGGCAGAAAAGGTATTTAAATATTTTTATTGTATAAAAAAGAGTAATTCCTAGTTTGCAGTGGGTTGAAAGAATCAGAGAACCAGTGTGTTCAAAATATCTGCCTGTTGGATACTGCCTTCCCAGAAAATAAACTTCACATTAGGTACCTGCCCTGCCCAGTTCAGGAGAATCTTCAATAATCTTCAGAGGCAAGCTCTGGACTACTCTCTAAGCTCATTAATTTGGCATGCATATGCACACAGAATGCAAGAAAAGTCTCCCTAGAAATCTAGAAAATCAGATGTAGTCAAATACTATATATTTTTTTTTTTTTTTGAAGAGCCATGCCTTCTAATAAAAAATTACTTCTGCTTAATTTCTGCAGTCTGGGCTGTCTCGACAGCCGGAAATGTTCTCATTCCCTTCCCATACCCAGATGTCCACTCTTGAGCATTGCAGAGGACCTGTGCTATTAAATTTTGTTCAGAACTGCTTTGGCCCCTACATCTCCCACAGATGATGCTGATGCAGATGACTAGAACAGACTGTGGATGGGGCCATGCAAACTGAGCATCTTCCCATCAGAACTGTTTGCCACTCGCTAGTCTCCCTTCCAGAAGATTTCAATTGTTAGGTTAGATTTAGGCATAAGGACTGGTTTTATTCCTATCTCAAAAATAATATATAATAAAAGAAATTAAAAGATTGATTCCTAGTTGTACAAAATAGTTTACCTTCCATAGCCCTAAAATTGATAATTTAAAGCAGCTTGATTTACTAAAGATTTCCTTAATGTTTATAAACCCATGGATGGTAGATAATTACTAACACTCTTCACCAGTACTTCATCTTGGAAGGGCAAGAAAATGGTGGACATAACAAATTTTTCTTCACTAAGCATATGCTCAGCTTCTTGGCTGCATTTCATCTGTGAAGTTAAGCATCACTCAGTAAGCATCGTGCATAAGCTTCACAAGTGTGGCTCAAAAATACACATCATGGAATGTACACAACTTCAAAACATCTCATAGCATTTACATTACTGCATTACAGCATTTACTGTTCAGACTGTGGATATATCTCGTTTTCACGAACACTTTTTCTTTTCTGTTTTTTTTTTTTTTTATAAAGCAGGAGAAACATGCCCAAATGTATGTTAAATACTTTAAAATTCACTGAATGTTTTTAATCCAGATATACATTCATCCCCACACTTTACAGATGTTCCTTCTCTATGTTATAGTCATGCAACAGGTCTGGCTGTTGGATGCTTTAGGTGCCCACAGTCACATTTTGCACTTGAGCCCAAATTTCAGTATTCTATGCATATACTTTTTGCCTCTCAAATTTTCCTGCAAATGACATATCCCAAGCAGCTGGCTATGTAATTGCATAAACCAAGCATACACCAACTCATCAGCTGGAAGCAACCAGAACTCCTTCTGTTCTTCTTTTGCATTGCTTGGTCACAGGGTAACTAAGGCACCAATTTAAAGCAGGCATGAAAAAAGCCAAATGTAATCCTATAATATATATTCGTGTTAGACCTTAGGGAATATTAATACCACTGCTCCAAATACTGGTGGTTTCATCTGAAGTATTTTATGCCATTCTGGTCATGCATTTCAAGACTGATCCAAAAGGATACACATGTAGAGAACAACTACTAGGATGATTGGAAAAAGAAAGAATCTCTTTGATGAGAGGCTGCAATTATGTGGTTTGTTAAGCTTAATTAAAAACAAACAAAAATTGTTGAGTGAAGGGAAAGAGTGGGAAAAGATTTGTATATATATGAGAAGAAAAGAGTAGATGAAAAGAAAACATAAGGAAGATTACTTATCCTGTACAAGAATACACGAAGAAGAAAAAATGGGATTAATTGGTCATAAATTCAAGTTGAAAGAAAATTTCCCAGGACAGTAGCAGGTTTAGGAGCAATTTTAATATTATCATAAGAATACAAACCTTCCAATAAACTTGATTAAAAAGCTACTTCAAAGACTAGACCTCATCAGTCAGTTTATAAGCACATTTAGCCAGTCCCTGATCACACAAAGAAACCTCCCTTTTTACATATATGTTTATCACTTGAACACTGTGTTTAAAGTAATCATTTCAACAGGCACAATCATTAGCTGTCAGGTCCCAAATATGAATCAAAAGTGTCCCATCAGATTTTGCATTCTGTCTAGAAAAAGGTATGATGATCATAAATGAATATATGCAAGTGAAGAGAAATACTATTTTTAGTTAT
>JAWWEW010000088.1:1714972-1736912 GCA_035583185.1 Anabacerthia variegaticeps | reverse complement strand
TTCTATTGTCCTTTCATACTGCTGTGGATTTTACATCAGGACTAAGCATAAGCAAGATTCCCATGCCTCACACAGTGCCCAAAATAGGCAAAACTGGTGAGTTTTAAAACTGCATTTAAATGAACTACATTTCAACCATTGTTTTACATTGCTGGCTTAATTTTCAGGGAATGGGGAGGAAAGAAAAGAATTAAAAAAAAAAAAAACAAAAGCAAAAAAATAAAGCAGAGTCATATTTCATTAATATACAGAAAGGAAAGCACTTTCTTTTTAACTATGATTCTTTGTGTCATTGAACATAGGTCACTATTAAAATTACGAAGGGATTTTTGAACACCCACTGGTCTACTTAATGTCTAAACATTCCTTTTGTGGCAAGCAAAGCTGTCCATTTTTGTAATGTCTTTACTGTGTGGCAGGAGTAATGCATTATAAATGATAAGTGATCATGTATTTGTTATCACTTGCACTATAATTTTAGCAAAATATGCAACAATACTACTGGCAGGAAAAAAACCCACCCTGTTGTACATGTCTTTGATCCAGCTAGACTTCTAGGGATACATTACATCATTTGATTGTGCCAAACAAGAAAGCTTACAGTACAGCACAGCATAAGGTTTGACATACAATAAGAACTGCAGCTAGTCATTATAAAAAAATGGATGGCAGACATTCATTATGCTGAGCTAACATCTCTTCTGCTTTAAATCTTCCTTCAATCTGACTATTAATGTGTGCATGGACTTCTATTGTAGAATTCCATTGCTTGATGCTACACTAACCATGTATACATGTGTAATGTCCCTAAAAATTATGTCTATATGAGCCAAAAATCCCTTTTAAAAATAGCTGCTACTATTGAAGCTACAGCAGATGAAAGTGTGGAGCCTGCACACATTGTAAATTCACAAATTATAAATTCGGCATAATTAAACATTAATGAAAACAATTTACCTTTTATATGAGGAAAAAACATTTGAAACAACATAAGTAGTTCCAGTAAAAACTTCCAGAGAAGGTAAATGCTGCATATTGGAAGGATTTTTTTTTCCAATATGAATTAACTTTTATATAAATACATATTATATATGACACACAGTTTTTATATATTAGAAATCTTTTTGGCTATATTTCACTATGCTATTACATATCCTTAAAGTGAAAGTTGGCCTAAAATTGTCAGTATTTTGATCTCTGCCAGAATGTAAGCAATTGTTCTGTGTGCAGAATAATACCTGTTCTAAGAAATCAAGAGTGTGTAGGATAATGCATGTAGAATAATATCAATCCTAGGAACTCCAGGGAAATTTTGAAAATCTCAACATTTAGTATGATTAAGCACTTTTTACCCTTATTTTAAGAGTCTACGCAACAATAAATAGTGGCATATGTTTAAATCTCAGAAGCTAATGGCCCTAAGAGTGATGAACTAGAAATGCATCTTAGTTCAAGAGAGACCTTTATCATATAATCAGCTTCAAAAGCTTGTTCAAGTCCCACTGAAATGAGCATGTTTGCTAAAAAAAAAAAACAAACAAACCAACCAGACAACAAAAAAAAACAACAAGTAAAGCACCCCTTAAATGTTGTTCTGAATGAAGGTCTGGAGTGGGAGGTGATGGGAAGGGAAGAAGAAATGGAGGCAGAAGAGAAAAGAAGGTAGAAGTCTGTGGGAACTTATATGTGAACAGTACATAGGCATCATAAATACTTTACTCAGCTAAGAGGAAGCTAAATGGAATTATTAATAACATTCTACTTAAGTTTAGTAAATTCCCATTCAATCTTCAAGCACTTTATGTAGCAGATAACTCACATGTATAGCAAACTGCCCATGCAGTATTAGAGTAATATTTCTTGACTTTACTAACTGTACTTACAACAACCCTTCATAAGTAATATTATTCATAATACACTCTCTCTCACATGTTCCAAGGAAAAATGTGCGAGGTATTTCTTTTTGTTTCTATAGAGTGTACAAATAAATATATAAGAACTAATCCATAAAGAAAAAATCTTGTTCAAGACCCTGGACTGGAGAAGTATCCCTTTGAAACTATGAACATAATTATGTGGAGACAGAGGAAGGCTCAATTAGTGTGTCTTCCAAAGCCATCACTGACAGTCAGAAATTGCACATATGAAAGTGATTCTTCCAGCAATATTGTAACATAAGCTATACAGAATTGTGGGGTTATAGAATTATTTCAGTAAGAAAAACTTTTAAGGTCATTGAATCCTTAGTTAATCCATTTCAAATCCTTTGTAGGTACCTTTCAGAGCAAAGTAATGTGGCACTAATGTTTATAAACTTTCTCCAGCTTATGTGAAAATTATTTTTTATATGATTACTACAGCTCGAACACACTCTCCTCTCCTCTACTATAAACTAAGTACAAGGATAACAGCCACACCATGTAAGAACTTAATTCAGATTTTGAACCCAGCTATTAAATCACATCCAGATTATGAATTGGCTCAAATTACAGAATGCTTTTGTTCCTAGGAGAGATGCATATAGTCTGATTTCAGACCTAAGAAACAAGGAACTGTCCAGGAAAGTTTTATAATTTCAGAATTTCTAGACAACATTTCTTTCACAGAGATAAAAGACATGAATAATTGAGTCAAGCTTTTGTTTAAGTTGTTTCTTACTGAGCAGTCACATCAAATGAATGTTGCAATTATTACATAGATTTTAATAAGAAGAACTAGATTTTTAATCTGTGAATTTAGACTACAGCTGAACACGTAGCTCATAAACTGGAGAGGGGGAGAGGAAAAAATTATTCTAATTTAGCAAATATTAATTCTCAAAATTTTAGCTGATTGTAGATTGGTCAAAACAGAAACAGCTGAAAACAAGATGCTCCACCCAAAATCCAAACCTGGCCTTACATTTTTGATCTATTAAAATGCTTGTTTCCCTAATGATAATTTGCACATATATTTCACAGTACATGATACTCTAAAAGATAATGTGTATCAGCAGAAAATTTGGAAACATTTGGAAAGAAAGAGGGTATGTATATATTTTCATATAAAAATGGGGGGGGGGGTTACCATCATTTTACCCACTTTCTTTATTATTTTTTGATTTAGCAGTCTGAATGCATGGTTCTACTTGACTTTTTACAAAGATTACCAATCGCATGATCTATAAAATATGCCAATATTACAGTCTCATCTTTGTTCCCAGGGGAAGAAGTTCACCATATAAAATTACCATCACAAATGGCTAAAGTTGACACCCATATCAGCAATTCCCAGCAGAGAAGACAAGCACTGAACTGTGAGTGGCACAAAACCACCTTCTGTACTTTCTAGCTCAAAATTTGAAACATATTGGCAAAGCAGCATGAAAAATACCTACATGTAAGTAAATAAGAATAGGTTACACTTAAGAGTTCTGTCTAGACCAGTATCCAGTGGTCATAACCAGGTGTCTTGAGGAAAGAGAGAAAGCACACAATGAGATTTCTTAGGCAAGCTCTCAAAGCAGTTTCAACATGAGAATATCAGATAGACAATTGTCGCTGTGCTGAACGTGTTTCAATGCAAACTTCTCTCATGAATTTGTGCTATTGCTTTTTAATTTGGGAAAAAAATCTCACCAAATGTTGCACTGAAAATGTATTCAATCTTTGGTTTTGCTTATTTTTAAGTGTTAGCTGCTAATTTTATTCACTTACTCCTAGTTTGTATACTTATACAAAACATGATAGAGAAGTTTTTACTTAGCATGACATTAATGCTTCTGTCATATCTTGACCACCTCAAGAAGAAGAAGGTGAAACCAGGAAATGAATGAATAAAAATAAATGCAAAACTATTAATTTGCAGATACATAGGCCCTGGTCCAGCTGACCATACAATCAGTACCAATACAAACACAGCAAAAGGAACTTATGGTTATGTGGAAAAGGGACAGAATGCCCCCTAAAAACAGTACATGTACAGAAAGTTCTACTGATGAGCACATGGCAAAGAACAGTTGCTGCACACTGCCAACATGCCACAAGATTTTCTTAATAGTTTTCCTCGATTTGGAGCCTTGGTGGTTGAAGGGACAAGATATAGCTTTGGTTCTCAGCCAGGCAAAGACATTTTTTTTCCAATAGAAGATGGCTTCCACTGGCCCACAGGATCTGCTCTGCAGTGCCATATATAAATGATTAGAACATAATCTTCATAATGCAAGCAAAAAGCAATGCACTTCACTCTCTTTCCACCCCTAGAAACAAAAGAATGTCTCATCTTTTATTTTCACCCTCCCCAACCCCCAATTAGAGTTCAAAGACTTACAGGTACTTTAAAAAAAAATACCTGCTTTTCATCAATGTGTGTATTTTACCAGTTTCAAAAGCATATTAATATTCTTTGTGACTTCAGTTAAAGTAAACAGAAATAATTGGAAAGGTGACAGATAAATTATTAGAAGACAGGAGTTGGGATTTGCAATACAAACTAACCAGAAAAAAAAAAAGTAGAAATTCTTCACAGATAAATAATTTAAAAGAAAGTAACATTCTTACCTCAGCAGGAATAGTTTATTTAGTATAAGATTCTTTATATATATGTATGTATTTTAAGAACACTCTGTCTTCATTTTTTCCTAAGCCACACATACAACTATTTAATTTGGTTTAAATTTTAAGACAAAAAATTACAGAGGTTAAGTTGTGAAAGATTGAAATACCTGTTCTAACCATTATTAATGCAATGTTTTTCTGTAAAATATGCATTATACTAGGCTGATAACTATCCCTGTATTAAACACCATACATTAAATCAAATAAATTTAATTAATCCAAAGTAAATGTTTCAAATATATCCCAAAAAGTGCTGCATAACTAACTAAAATCTTAAGAGTCTTTTGTTTAGTTAAAATATATTTTTCTCCTTAGAAATCTTTCACTACTTCCAAAAAGGGAGACAAAAGATGCTCCTTTTCTTACCAAAGACTAAAGAGCTAGCAGACACATGTAACAGAGTTTTAATAAATACTAGTGAGTATATTGGTGCCTATGGAGCATGTATTCAACAGGGAGATGACTCAGGCAATTTATAAAAATAATCTTTCTGATTATTTTGTTACCTGAAGTTGTGTCCCTTCCCTCAAGCAGCAACCATATTTTGCAAAAGACACACCTCTTGACAGCACAGACACACCTGGAACTAATAAATAAAATGCATTCCTCTGCTCGAGGTAAAACATCCTATCTCATAATATGAAAGCCTGCGACATGGATTTGGACACTCTAATGTCACGTTGCATATATTATCTCTGTGTTGTCTCTGTTCATCAATTGTGCTTGTTGTCAGAGTCTGTGCTCCAAAAACAAAGACGGTGGGAATACGCAGAGTTGTGACACCTCGGTGGAGGAACAGGCATGTCACATACCTGCAGCTTCAGCTGTGGAAAGCCACCAAGCTGTGCCATGTCACCACTACCTTCTGCAAAATCTTGGTTCAAAGAAAGGTGTGTGACATGTCTGCCTCACACTTCAAAGACATGTGTGCGACGTGGCAAAAGCTGCTGCAAGCCCCTTCTCATGTTTTGGATCAGCATTTTATACTTGGGTTTTTATTCCTTCTCCCACATAGTGCTAATAAATGGAGGAAAATCGTTTCCATTTTGCACACCTGAAAGCATCAGTTTTCAAAAGGTAGTGTCAGACCTGTCACCTTGTATGTATGTGAATTTTTGAGTATTCACACCGGGTCTGGCTTTTTCATTCCATCGTGCTGAGCTGGCACTTTTAAGAACACGGTTTCTTTGAGTAATATTGAACTTAGACATGTGAGATTGTGCATCACGGGCAGATACACAGATTTTATTTCATGGAAATACATTGCAGAGTTATCCAAAATTTTTGAGGCAATGGTGCAAGCATCATACCCGAAAAATCAGTTATGCTGCAGTAAAAATAATAAAGTAAAATTGATTTACATAAATTGAGCATCTCACGTGTTCCTCTTTATAATGTATTTAATGAAATCCTTAATCAACATATTACAGGATCATCAGAACTTTTTAGTCTAAGGTATCTTATTTCTGTAAGAAAATTCTACTCATGGATATTTTCGCTTCTGAGATGAAAATATAAAAAATCCATTTGTAAATATGTTTTTGTCATGGAGGGTACTCCATCACCTTAACACAATATTTTAGGAAACAGATTAAGTACCAGTTTCAGAGATTCCCATTAATAAAGTAGAAAATGGAATATTTTCTATTGTAAAGGGCATTGTATACATATGTAGATGTTAAAATTTCTTATTATTATCCCTTTTATCAGTCAAACTTCTGAACCATTTATTATTGTCTAAGAACATCTTAGTTTATCATAAACACTGGAATTCCCTTTGATTTCAAGAAAGTATGCTTTTCCCAACAGAATGTTCTATTGAGACACTTTACCCACTGCGTAAAGGCAGAGAGTTACACTGCACTTCAAATGATAACTCTGACAGCTATCCTGGACAATGCGTAGCTCAAGAAATAGCTTTCACAAGGAGGATTCCCTGGGAAATAAGTTTCCAGGTTTCAAATTATACTCCCTTGGAAAAGAGATGTAGGGTTGTGCAGAAAAACTAGATGATGCAAATGATCACACAAACAAGTTTCTTTGGGGTACCTTCAGGCTGGAATTATACCAAAACAACCACCCTATCATAACTACTGTTCCTTTTACCTTCTTTCTTAAATTTATCATCCAGTAGTTTCTGGTGCACTGCAGTACTAATCTGCTGCATATTCTTGCAGACTTATTCCTATTCTTTTTTCATAGGATCTTAATAAGACAGCTGCTGAAATCAACACCATTTTGACTTTATCTTATATTTTTCTTAAATTTCACATTTTTTAATATAAGCATTTCTAACAATGTATTTTGTTTCAAAAGACTGTTTTCCACAGTGACAATTTGGGGCGTAAACTGGTGCTCAGGAAGTTCCATCTGAAAATGAGGAAGAACTTTCCTATGCAAGTGACCCTCACTGGATCTAATCAAGAACTGTTTGGACACAATTCTTAGCAATGTGCTTGAGAAAGGAGGTTGGACCAGATGACCCACTGCGGTCCCCTCCAACCTGATCTATTCTATGGCTCTGTGTTTCCTATGTCATGTTAATTAGGTAGCACTTACAACTATACTTAGGTCATACGTGAGTCCTCATCTAAGAGTGAAAGAATCAAGCAACTTCACTTCTACATGGTATTAGAACCATTCTCTTGCCCTGGTGAAAATTCTGTCAAGGGTGAACAAATGTAGCTGAAAGACAGCAGTCACAGTACTTCCTGCATTTATCATGAACTGGATTCTTGATTTCATATGCCAATCAGCCAGAAGCCCAGAATACTCCTGAAAAGTGATACAATTTCTGTCTGTGTGTGCCATTACATACTTTTCTTCTACAAGAGATAACTATAAATACAGATATTTGTGTTTATGCATCCATGCATTTACCTGTTGGAGTAAGTTCAAAGGAGGGCCAGAAAGGACTGCCTTTGATAGGGAGACAGGCTGAGGGAGTTGTAGTTGTTCATCGTGGAGAAGACAAAGCTCTGGGGAGACCTTAAACTACCTTCCAGTAACTAAAGGTAACAAGAAAGAGAGAGAGGAGCTTTTGAAAAGGGCATGGAGTGACAAGACAAGAGGTGATGGCTTCAAACTGACGGAAGACAGGTTTAGGTCAGATATTAGGGAGAAATTCCTTCCTGTACGGGTGGTGACGCCCTGGTAAAGGTTGCCCAGAGAAGCTGTGGATGCCCCATCCCTGGAACTATGCAGAGAGGGGTTGGATGGGACTTTGAGCAACATGGTCTACTAAAAGGTATCCCTGCCCATGGCAGATGGGTTCGAACTAGATGATCTCTAAGGTCCCTTCCAACAGAAACTGTGTGGATTCTGTGGTTTTTAACAGAGAAAAGAGAAAAAACCTTAGACCTCCTGGGAGTTACAACTGCCTAGACCTTTAGAGATTTTTTTTTATTTTATTTTACAGCTGCCAAATCCAGTTTTCAGATGTCAAGGAACCAATTCTCACTGTACTCAACAGGATTCATTATGCTCTAGGTATTTACGACAGCTGAGTTGGAAATGCTCCCCCTTCTCCTCCCCCTTCTTACCACGTGGTCTCCAAGATGTCCCACAGAGACACACACACATGGCCGCAGGAGAGGAAGCAGAGAGAGGGTCTATTCTCATGGTCAGGGCTTTTTAAGGGGCTTTAGGGGAAGTGACTCACACCAATGAAAACCGAGGGTTAATAGCAAATAGGGAAGGGGTTAACAAAAGACCAATGAGGGAGCTTTTCACATAAACCTGTCCAGGTACATTCTTGCATCCTAATGAGGATATTCCCAGGGGGGTTTGGGAACAAGAAGAGTAGACTCTGTTTTACAACCGAGTGAAAACCTGCTTTCAAAACAATACGGTTACCTTTCTCCATCTTCTTCAGAGACCCATCTCTTGCAGGCTTTATTCCACTTCTGATATTGTAAGTTCATTGCTACAGATATTTATGGAATTCGGTTTATATAACCTGGCAAGTTTCAAAGCCTATGGCTTTAGGCTAGTTATTTTTGCTTATATGGCTTCAATAACATCAGGTAATGGAACAACTTCATTCTTATTGCTTCAGACCTCTCATTAAGTTATATTCTTCCTACAAGTTCTAATTCAGCAATAGCTCTCTCTCGGGTCCTGCAGTACTTGAAGATACTGTTGTTGCCATCATGATGTTTTGTACATACCTCTACACCAAATAGCATCTGTTCCTGAAGACACATTACTTTACTGTTTTCAAATAAAACTGATCTGAAATTTCTTACAATGGAAGATCCAACTCTGTGTCTAAGACAATATTGTTTGGGTCTCAAAAATTAGAATGAATTCTTAGTCTTAAGTTTCTAGTTCTAATCGTACATAATAAAGATATTGTCTCAACAATAGTATTGCATCAAGTTTATTATAAAAGTCAAAACGATTCAATTTTTCAAAATGTGTACACTGAAGCCATACTAGTTTTAAAACAGTTTAAACCTGAGAAGATCAAAAGTTAGATAAACTTCCCTTTTTCACTAACATAACGTACAAGTCAAAAATTATGCTAAACTGAAGACTTCTCACCATATACTTATAGAATATATTGATGTAAAAATTAGTTATATTGATGTAAAAATTAGTTATGCAAACACGGTAACATAAAGGCAAGTAAGCAAGCCAGCAAGTCTCAGGAGAGCAAGAAAGCACAAAAATAGGGAAATACAAACATGAAGAACCCAAAATTAATTTCATCCAACCGTCCTTCATATGAAGACTAAAATCAGGCACAACTTGCTTATTTAAAATATATCCTAGAGGGATTTTTAGCTGCAATCAGCTTATCATTCCTGTGAGGCAGAAGTCTGACCAGTGTTCTCCAGGAAGAAAAGCTTTCCTTAATCTCATATGTTTTCCCCCAAGACCTTCTGGTGCACAAACAAGAGAAAACAAGAAGAAAAAAGCAGATCTTCCCACACCTCAGCCTGAAGTGGTGACTCTAAATTTCAGATACCTCTTATGTTTCCATAAAAAAACCCCAAACCTCTAAGTCCATATCTGTCAACTACTTAGAAACAAATTTAGTATAAGTTTTGGATTGTTTTAAATACCTACATAGAATAATTGTAAAGTTACTAAGCCAAGGTATTATTGAAATCACAAGAATGCATTAATAAGCTTACATGATTACCAGGGACCATTTCAAGAGAACAGCTTTTGCTTGTATAAATGTCTTTTCTACATAACCACAAAATATAACTGAAAAGATCATCAAAGATGACCTTTACGTACCTCAATGAACTATAACAAATTTCATGTCAACAAGACTATTTTTTCAGAATTTCTGCAGCACTGAGTGACTAGGGTCAAAATTTCAAACGCATTAGCTTAACTAAGGGATAGTCTTCATTAAAAGCTTTGCAGTTTTAGAAAGCCTACTTTCTCCAAAAGAAAGACACTCACGTCTAGCTTCTTAATTGTATTCTATAAGCCAATATGGGCAGCCGTGTCAAATCTTTAATGTTTTGAATTTTTTTCTCTTTTTCCTATATATTGCAGGAAGATGTTATTTTCATTCTTTGCAACCATCACTGAAAAACCAGATGATGTCATTGTCAGGCCACTTCAAGACATCTCTGAAGGGTCAATGTGACTGGGGATGCTTTCTTCCTTCCTAAGAAAGGAGATAAAAGTCAACTGTATCTTCAAATATGGAAAAAAAGGAGAACTAAAGGAGCTAAAGGTTCATCAGTCTCATCTTGACTCCTAGGAAGGTGAGGATGAGGGACTATACTCTCCTGTATGTAATTTCCAAATTTATTAAAGAAGTGAAGCTGATTATGTGTAGTTGGCACCAATTTAAAAAGAAGAAATCATGCTTGACTAACCTGGTAGACTTTTACAAGGAAATCATTGTGTTGGTGGATAGATGGAGAGTAGAGGATTGGCTATCTTGACTTTTGCATTATATTCATAGATAAACTGATGAAGAAAGTATAGACTAGATAAATGGACTGTGAGGTGGACTAAAAGCTGGCTGAGCTGATAAGATAAAATTAGTATTGTGATCAGAGTACAAGCTTGTGAATTTTGATAAAAGAAAATATGAAGTCCTGCACATGGGGAGGAATAATACCAGGCGTTGGCATGGTCTGGGCAGTGACCAGTTGGAAAGCAGCTTGACAAAGAAGGAACTGCCAGTTAGTGTGGACAACAAATTGATCATTATCCAGCAATGAGCCCTCACAGAAAGGCAAACAGCCTCCTTTGCCATGTTGGGCAAAGAGTCACTGACAGGTTAAAGGAGGTGAACGTTTTCCTTTGCTCAGCAGTGGTGAAACACAACTAGAGTGCTTTGTCGAGCTCTTGGCTTTCAAGTATTGGAAAGACATGGACATATTAGAGAAAATCCAGAAAAGGGACATGGACATGACTAAGGCACTGGAGCATCTTTCATAGGAGGAGACACTGAGAGAGCTGGAGCTGTTCAGCCCAGACAAGAGAAAGCTCAGAGGGATTTTGTCACTATTCACAAATACCTGGTAGAATACAGAAGACAGCAACAGAATAATGGTTGCCCGGAGACAGGACAAGGGTCAATGGGCACAAATTGAAACAGGAAATTCCATCTGAACATAAGAAAAATTTTTTTTTTTTTTCAATCCTAGAGGCGGTCTAACATCTGGCCAAGTTACCCAGAAAGGTTGTGCAATCTTCAAGAGATAATCAAAACATAACTGGACACAGTCCTCAGCAACCTGCTGTAGTTGACCCTATTTTGAGAAAGAGGGTTAGAGTCAAGGGTCTTCAGGAGTCTCTGCCAGCCCCAGCCATTGTGTGATTCATACCTGTTAGGTACTAGATTCTACTAGGTTAGGAGGTGTGCAAGAAGAATAAAGCTATGTATCCAGGCAGAACATTACAGAATAGAAATCGTGTATCAGTAAAGGTAGGGTTTGAGAATATTCAATAAAAACATGAAACCCTTAAGAACATCAAGTTTAAGCCTTTCTATATAACATAATTCTGCTATTTTTGATTCTTTTTTTTTTTTAAGTAAGTACTATCCCATAGGAATCTATGATTGGAGCTTTGTGTTTTATAAGAACAGAAATAAACAGACCTCTGTTAAGGTCCTGCTTGTCATAAGAGCATGGATAAACTTGGCTTTTTTCCTAATAGCTTTGGGTTCTGATTTTGGAAAATATGGATACCCACTGAGGATCCTTTCATTGTCCTCAACTGGCAGGTATTCATACACTTTTAATTTCATAGAAAGACAGAATAGGATAAATTTAAGAACACACAAATGATATTATACTCATGGGTTGAAGAGCAAATTATAAATGTTCTTATCATGAGTGCTAAAAGCATAAGTTTAACAGTAGAGAGCATTTTTCTATGTGTGAAATCCATGCATTTTGCCTTCAGGAGTTGCTACACAGAATATGACAGAAATTATTAGGCATTGCAGCTAATTAGTTCAGCTTTTTCTTCCAAGCTCCCTTTTACTAATATAGCTTAAATGCAAAAAATCCACCAAGAGAAATGGACAATATCTTTTCATACTATATTTAACATAACACTTAGCTTGCTGCTGCAAGTCATTAAACAGCCAACAGATGCATTTTGTTTTCTGTTTGTACATTGGAAGAAATTCTTGAAGGGCAAATGTAATATTAGTTTGTGCTCTTATTGTAGTGCATCATAATGTCATGACTGGAATTCCTTTCTCAAATTAAGTGTTGATTTTTAAAATTTATTTTTTTTTTATTTTGTTCTCACTTAGCATCTTCAACTACATTTGCCAGTGCCACAGCAAGTGGCATTCATCAAAAGATTTTTGGAAAGGTAGTTCAAGGTTCACAGAGCGAACAAGACAGTGACAGATTGTTCATAGAAAGTAGCAGCATAAGCTCTACAGATGATAAGGTGCAGACCTTATGATTATTATCTTCTAGGAAACCGCACAAACCAGTGTTTGCTCTGGATCTGAGGCAAACAGAAAGAAAGTTTTCTTTATCCCTCCTCTCTGTCTTTTGTTTCAGCAGTGAAATGCAAAGCAAATATACTTTACTGTCATGATTTTTTGTTGGCACTTTTCCATAGCCAATTCCATTCATCCAGAAAAGGGATGAAATTCCATCATTTGAGCAGACATCTCAAAATTCAAACTTAATGAGAGCTTTGGCAGCTTCTGTCGAAGGCAGACAGTGATTAACAAAACACTTCAGAGTACAAGGCACAGCAGTGCTCAAAGAAAACAGTGATGATCTCCACTTAATTGTAGAAAAGCCCAAAGCATCTGCCAGAGGAGGAGAGCTCGAGCCATAAGGAGCTATTGCTCAGATAGGCTGTCATCTCCAGAGATCAACAACCATATGCTCAGCTCAAGCATAAACTCCAAAGAAGTTAATTTTCTGACAAAATACAGAGATAAATATGACATTCAAACAAGTGTGCTCACTCATCCTGAACACACGTTCATCTGCACGTATCAGACTTATGCATCATTTAAACTGAAGCAAATATAATTTGTTTGGAACACAAACATTACTGCATGAGTACAGGTATAATTAATCTTTGTCCGCTCCACAGGTTGTTGTGTTCCGCCAGTTAATGCTTACAGTAAACTTTCGATGAATGAATGTGGTCACCTGTTGCAAAATGTCTCACTGTGCAAAATATCCACCATTGTCTTTCCTGTTACTTGTTATACACATAGTTATCACACCTTCACTGCAAAAGATTTTTATCATGAGTTTTATGACAGTGTAAGGTTCATTTCTCAATGCCAAGGACTGGGTCTTTGAATAAATTCAAATTGTAAGCAAGATTATTTTAAGAAAATTATCATCTAAGTGTGTAGAGCTAGGGAAAGCTTAATTAGTCTACAAACATATTAACTCTTTTGTACTTATTTACCATCTGATAGTCAACGAATGGAAATACATTATTAAAATGTATATGCCTGGCAGCAAAAAGTTAACAGAAGGAAAAAGGTCAATCTAAAAGTGGAATGTACTAGGAAAACACACGTTGTGGAATATAAAGTTAAATATACTTTCAGTTTATCAAAAAACTTTTTCATAGTTTTTTCTTCTTTTTTTTTTTTTTTTTTTTAACAATTACCTCAAATGCACTTATGATGTATCAAGTACAGAATATTCTGACTTTGTTGGAAAATAATTTACCCAAACACCCAGGAAGCATTCAGTGTACTGACTGTGACAGGCTTTCTAGATAGGTGTAGTTAAAGAAATTCACATGGTTAACTCTTAAACATCAGCATAACGTATGCATCAATCTGCATGGATCCACACTTAGCCTTGTTTTGTCCTAACTTATCCAAAAGTTGCATTCAAACCCCCCTACCTATCTTTGGGACATTCTTTAGAACTCCTGAAGCAGCAACAGTCATCATAATGACAAGTTTAAGACAAAGGAAGATCAGCCAGTAATTTGATATATTGTTTTAACAAGCATCAGTACTCACTGCAAGTAACCTGAATATTGTGAATATTTAAACTATTAAAGAAAATAAGACCTGATCCCAGCAGCATAACTGTGATTGTTCATTGAAAAACTTGTCTTGGATGTAGATTAGCAATGCTGTAAATAGCAAAATGCAAAAGAAAAGTATAATCACTATGTGATATAATCATTAATCATTAGCTTGCTCTTTTTTTTTTTTTTTTTTTTTTTTATTTTTGTCTGACATACTTCCCGGTAAGCTGCTAAAATACAGCAGTACCAGAGAGAGATGGAAACATCTGAAGGCAGAACAGGATCCCTCATGCTGCAGCAAGGTAGGCTAGAGCAGAGATTTACACAGCACAAATGATGAACAGCACACAAACTCCACACTGCTCTGTAGTACAGAAAACACAGACAGTTCAAGAAAATCCTGGTTGGATGGTGGAGGATGAGTTTAACCTCTGCTTTACCTCTGGTCCAAAGGCACACTCCATCCTTTTTCTTTCAGAGGGGACTACAAAGAAGTCAAGCTTCGCCAGGAATTCCCTGGGAGGTGCTACTTTCCACTAATAAAAACTAAAATTATGTCTACATTATTTAGAGGTTAGTATTTCTTATTTTCATTTTTGACTGCAAATAGAACGTAATGTGAACTTTGTTGTGTCTTCAGTTCCAACACAGCCAGGACAGAATAACAATAATATTGTACTTTTTTGGGGGGGCAGAGTACTTTGTGGTGGAACATCAGCAGAGAAAGAAGTACTTTGCAGAGTCAATATGTATAAATAGCTCAGCTGAGGACCTAGCAAAGGGCTCTGTTGTGCTATCTCACAGCACAGACAATAACATGTAAAATGGAAAAGGCTCTGCCAAATGCATGGAAAATGCAGTGTCACACCATTGCTCTCACTAGAGTGCCTGTTGTGGGTAGAACAGCTTATAAGAAGCAGAGCCAAAAAAAATCAGCCACACCCCTGAGCACAATAGAAACCAAACTCTTTTGAACAAAATTTCTTTGGAAAAATACATAACATAAAAAGAAGCCATTTTTTAGAATGCAGATATTGCTGCATTGCCATCACCTAGAGATTCCATCAGTGGACTGTAGGATTAGAGAAACTTAATTTATCTACTTTTTTAACTATAGTGTACTGTAGCTTTTTAAACAAAATAATTTAAAAAAACTGTTATATTGTATTCCAAACACTATAATTTTTTCAATTATTGAACAGCTAGTAGAGTGTCAAAGAACTGAACAGTAAGAATTGATGTGACTTGCAAAATAGATGGAGAAACAGTTGTGCAGGACCCAATTTAACAAGCAACTTAAACATACACTTTATTTTTAGTGTGTAGATATTCTAATTAACATGAATAGGATTCAACACATGCTTAAAATGAAATATATGCAAATTTTTTCCTGAATCAGAACCTTCTTTCAGATTCTGTCACTCATATTTCCAGCAAAGTTAACAAAATAAGCAATTAGCACCTCACACTGCAAATAGTGCTCGTCTTTCAACTTGCACAAGGTGTCAGAGTCTGGTCCCTTAGGTAGCAAATATAAAGAGCACATATGTGCGTGTAATACCAACAAAACAGCAGCATATAAGTATTAAAAGCAACCATACAAAAAACTTCAAGCTTGCATGTGCAGTTACCTGGTTTATCTTTGTAAAAAAGTCATAGAAAGTCAAGCCCCATGCACGCTGCAAGTAATATGTTTGCAAAGGAATTTGGCTGCACATCCAGACCCATTTTGTGTTGGAGTACAAGAATGCTTCTCATCTTTTTGTAGCAGCTCCTTACACCATTTGGAAGAGATACATATGCTTATGAGGCATTTTTTCATTGAGCCTCCACTAAGTTCCACATAGAGTCTTTTTTAGCATATAATCTTTAAAAGCTTCTAAAATCAAATAGAATTGCTACTATCAGGTAGCAATGTAGGTAAATAGAAATTGCACATGAATAATTTGTATTACTCCCTTCTTGCTACGTGATTTGAATAGTTTAGGGAAAAAAAAAAAAAAGTAATTTTCTTGTTTTATATCTATATAGCTGGTTTCACTTATTTATTTGCTTAAAAATGTTGCTGAACCTAAGCAGATTCTACCAATTTCTATCATTTTAAGCATTTTATTGCTTGTAGGAAGTGTATTCTTAAATGACATATGCAGTGAATTAAAAACTTGCTTACTTTACAAAAAAACATAATCCACTAAATACCACTATAACAACAGCACATATATAAAGTATGTTTCCCACTGGACATCAGAAAACATGACATAAATGCAGTAAAGTAACATCCTCCTTATTGATAATGAAGATTATTTTTTTGTGCATCTTAGTTGATTAAAGAATGTTCCTTAATCCCTTCAATTCACGTATCAAAGAACCTTTGTTAATAGAACAAATTCTCCTCTAATGAAAGACTGAATCAATACACAAAAATCAAGAGAGATTTCTGTGAGAGCTTATGAATATTGGAGTTAATATTGCAGGGTTGTGGTTTTTTTTGTACTGATTGCATTTTCACACATTTTTGCGAAGCTCTAAAGGGGTAAGCATAATAGAACAACCAGCATGAAGAAGCAGGCTTTTAATGGAAACCACTATAGTTGTGACAGCTTTGTTGGATATGTTAACTGAACCCTTGTATTTTCTGTTCAATTTTATGCAAAAGTACCATGTAATACTTTCCCTTTGAATTTTTCAGGCATCATTCTTCAAATGAACTTAAAGCATTAAATCTAGGATACCTCTTATTTGAAATGGAACTACAGTTGTCCTTGCTATTGGCAGTAACATCAAAGATTGCTAGCCTTTTAAATTGACTAAAAATCTATTAATCTGTTGAAACAAGCACATTCTGAATCCTTCATTAAATTGTACCAGTGAGAGTTCACAGTACCACTATAGTCATTGACTATATGATTTAAAGACAAGTGCTTTCTATAGTGCTGGAGAAAAAATTCTCTCAGACCTGGCTGACCACCAGAAAACAAGGAGACATTTGAAGGAAGGAAAGGGACTCTGCTATCCATATGATTCTTCCATATGGGGCTTTTTTCATACACAATTGGGGGGAGGAGGGGGGCATTTATACGGAAGAGCAGGTTTGACTTTCCACTCTCATGGAACTATCAAGTTCACCATAGTAAGCAACTGACTTAAAGAGACAATCAACACAAGGGAAAAAACAAAACCTAGTTGGATAGAACAGTCTTCTATGGGAAGCTGTTGTATTAGTATACAGATTAACATGGAATAAATGTGTGCATGGAGCTGGCATATGATGAACTGGGGGAAGAAAAGGAAAGAGAGTAAAAAAGGTCAAATATGCCTGAAAAGGATTTGCTGTAATTATCACATGTGTTTTGAACAAACACAACTCCCATGAAGCATTGTGTTTTGTGTAACAAGTGCTGAAAAAAAAAAAAAAACAACAACAAAAAAAGAAACCCTATTTAAATTGTTTATTTAAATTTAAACTGTTCTTGACATTTACTTGTAGGAACTGACATCCTTTTTCAGCTATCTACAGTGTGGATTTTTTTCTGAAAAACATTGCTGTTCCTATCTGCAGGTTTGAAAGACAGACATTTCAAACCTGTACTTCACAAGTTCCTTTCAGGAAAGCAAGAAAAATATTATTAATTTTTGAAAACTTTAGCATTTAAGACATATAAGTTTCTCATCAACTACTACTCCAAAAATGCTCACCACAGTGAGCATCTGTTTAGATGCTCAGCTTTCTAAATGTTTTCCAGTGTGGACTAAACTTTAGTGGTTGTTGAACTCACTTGCACATGACCACAGCTGAGGGATATGGGTGACAGCGAAATTGTGCAAATATATTGTAAACTAGCTGCTACCACGACTGTGGGTTTGCCACTACACTGCTACCTGAAATCTGTTGTATGGACAAAACTGAATGAGTGCTGAAGCAATGGAATGCAAGTAAGAATGAAATAGAGTTAAAATTCCAAGGCCCACATTCAAAGACTGCTCCCTCAAGCAGAGAGGGGTAGAAATGTTGAGAAGTGTAGGTAAGCCTCATCTAGAAGGAATACCTGATATGGATGATCTTGAAATCTTGTAGCTATTCCACTACATAACTACATTGTTTACACCTCAGGACTGGGGACAACTCTTTTCCAGAAAGTATATCGCTGCCCTACAGTCAGCTCTATCTGTTCTTTAATGATCTGAGTACCTGGTGCACAGGAGACCTATAACCAGAGTCTAGTCTAAATTCACTTTCTTCCATAATCCTCTCAGAGGACTCCCTGACACACTGACTCATGGACTCACCAGTTATAGGCTGTAGAGAAGGGTTCTGCAAACAGGAATCCTTGACTTCCAAGCTGTTCTCTTTTATGTTGTGACTCAAATTCCCTCACACAGGAGCATCTTGAAGGTACAGGTGAGGTTACCTTTTCCTTCACTTTTGCATAGGGACTCATCTAGAAGGCATATTCTTTGAACACCTCAATTAAAGAATAGAAAATTATATAATTGAAGTTCATCCTTTTGTAGTGTAAGAAAGGATGTTAGTGCCCCTCTAGACCTGTATATGGGTGTGCTTAGGCTTCCAGGGAATTTACTGGGACAAAACTCCATTCCTTTCACTGTAAAGTTATTGCTGAGGAAAAGTAGACACTGTAATTTAGGGACAGTCTGAAATCACAACTAGAGGCCAGTTCATCAGGTGTGTCCCTCCCATCCTGTGGATTGTGAACATTATTTTCTAAGGGATGTCAGAAAAAATTTAAAATGAGAGTGTCAAATTTCAATTAAAACATAAAAGGAAACAAACTAATAATTCATAAATTGTATTAAGAAAATGGTTGGGAAAATTTTCATTCAAATGTGCTTCAAATGCTTTTTGTACACCTGAAGACAGTCTTTAAAAAACTTACACAATCTTATAATTTCAGCTGATCAACAGATAATATCAAGTCAGACAAACTTACTTGGTGTATATGTGTTACGTTTACAATATACAATGTATTATAATTATAATATAATATGTTTCTTATTTTAAAGATAATGTTAAATATACCAAACCCACAGAACTCCTCAAAATAAAAACAAAGAAAACAAAACAAGCATTTAGTACTTACCACTAAACACCCTTTGATGTAACACAAGAATAAAGAAAAATTAGTTTTCTAATTGTGTTTAAAATAATGAGAGGTGGGGATACACCAAACCAATCTCATTAGCAAATCATACAATGAATATTTTAAAAAGTAAATTTCCAATTTTTTCTGCATTTTTGGAGATACTTGCAGGGATATGATCTTGTAAGTAACTTCATATGACAACTGTACAAGATTAGGACCATGATATATGAGGCAATCCCCAGTATCCATCTAAGTACAATACTTAATATTCTTTAAAAATCGATTTTTTTTTAAATCAAAAGTGTGAAACATTAATTCTGCCAAATATTAATATTGGAATTGATAATTTTGAACAATTGAGATTGTTGTTCATTTTTTTTAGTACAGTCTTGAGTGGATATCTACTATAATCTACACAAATGAAGGGCTTGTTTGAAATAGGAAATAACATGAAAAAATAATTTATTTTTTTGAAGTACCCAATTATTACATTTCATCAATTATGAATATTTACAAATAAAGAGAATTTCAAAAATTACTTCTGGAATTACAGTGAAGGAGTCTGGAAAACACAAGTATGAATCAATTTTAACAGATTTGAGCTTGTGAAAATGTTGAGACTAATTTTCAAAAACCTTGAATATAAATTTTGAACAAAACCAAATGTCATTTACAAATGCACATCTTTGAAGATGAAATTCTGTTAAATCAGCAGCTATTTGATAAAGACTGGGATATAAATTACAGGTTTCAAATTGCCACAGTGAATAAAAGTATTTTTTTCAAACAATGCATCATTATAAGTCCTACATATAACATTCTTTACAACTTCTTTATTACTACATCTGTATTAATGCATAGTATCTAAAAGCAGACAAGATAGAATTGTTGCATAAAATTAACCATTCATATTAATTTCCTATTTTCGTGATTTGCAACACGATGCTATGACCAGTTTTGCAAAGTGGAAAATATGTTGCAAAAAACATCAGTTTTTTGAGAACAAATATTTGAAATATGTTGTCACTTCATGTAATAGCTTTGTGTTTTTTCTTGAAACAAAAACTCATCTATAAATAATGGTCCAAAGATTCTTCCAGACAGACAAAGTACACTGTTGAGTAGAAAATTTATATAGTAGCTGAGGTGCTGATGAGTAATCTCTGTGCAAAACAAAATATAAACAATTAAGTACACACATGATTTAAACAGAGATTACAAGTTCACATTAATAACAAGCCTATCAAGAGACAAGGTGTTAACCAGAACTTTAAAGTGTTATTAAAATCACACTTCCAGCTATAAACTATTCTAAGTTGTTATTTAAGAGATTTAAATTTTTCCTACACCTTTGTAATTTGGAATTCCTGGATAAGCATCTTGGGATAAATTACTGAAATCAAATAATCCCAAATTTGCTTTAGAATAACAATTTTTTTTTTTTCACCTACCCCACAGATTTAGAGCAGATAGAGCACAATTTGACATACTCCAAACATACCTTTACTAGCATTCGTACACCCAAAGGAGGAAAAGGATGGGGAAAAGACTTTTATTTCAGCAGAGTGTTCTCCTAAACAAACAGGAGATGTAATTACTCTTCAGTACTTTCCTTCTACCACTACAGTTTCTCTGACAGTCCCATGCTGATTCTATAGAAAGGCTTATGTTAAGCACAGTCCCACAACTTCCCCTGACTACCAGCCCTCAAACACTCTCTGTTTTGTACAAGCTTCATCTACATTAAATACTGTGGTTGCATTGAGTCTAACAGTATATTAACAATGAAATCTTCAAACAAATATTTGTGTTGTTATAAACCAGAACTTCTACACCTACCAAACAGCTAAAAATTTCATCAGTACTGTTTCTAGTGTGGTGTTTCCCCCTTTGTTTAAGATGAAGAAATTTATCCATTCCTAAATTATCTACCAACCACTTACAAAAAGGACAAATATTTTCATCTTATGTTTCTGATAATGTCAGAGAAGTTTCAATCACAGTTACCAAAATCCAAATAACTACAGAGTCATAGTTTGCTGAAAATTTTCTGGTTTTCCAACCATCTTAACTGCAACTAAATGTAAAATATGTGGACCAAGCTATAGAAGCCATATATTCACACATACCATTACCTGTTGAGAAAAATTATTCTTCTTGAATAGCATCACTCTCCTTACCTTAAAAACCCTCACCTTGATACTTGATCAGCCATTAAAGCAAATTTTGTAACTAAGAAGCCTTAACTTTCAAGAAGGGATAATCTGCTTATTGAAAATATTAACAAATAATAATAACCAGTTAGTAAGATTGAAAGCAAATCCCTATTACAAAGCTGCAGTACTTTAGTGCATCCTAAAAACTGTCTTGGTGGAGATGGAAAGATTTCATACTTGAACAGATTCGGTTCTACCTTTCCTTTAAACATTTCTTGTTCCATAGGTCGCAACATTTGTGTTAATCTTTGCATTTCCATCTGTCTCAGATTCTTGAAAAATAACTGTATCTTGTCAATTTGTCTTGTTACAAAATGAAAAATAAAAGAACAGGTATTTTGGACAAACTGGAAAGCACAACAGAGCACAGTTGTGTCTGTTGAAGGGTGCTCTTTCTGTTGGATAAATAACATGAATCCTTTCACAATTTTCCTATTTGACTTTTTATTTTTCCTTCTCCTTCTTCTTGAAAACCTCTGATGTGTGAAAAGTTATCCTAAGGCATAAGAGGCAAGGATCCAAAAACTCCTCCAGTCAGTACAGCACTTTATCATAAGAAAAT
>JAWWEW010000088.1:1690412-1705087 GCA_035583185.1 Anabacerthia variegaticeps | reverse complement strand
AAAAGAAATTTGCTCTAGTCTTCTTAATGCTTTGCATATGTTCCCACCCAGCACAACAGTAATATTCAAGTCTGACCATTCAGAAGCAGCATCTTGTATTATAAGCAACTGGGTAATTTTCTAAAGAAAACATGCTGGGCAGAATGATGCTAGCATACCCAATTCTTACTTTTTTCTGGAATGTCTTTCTGGGGAGAATTAAAATCCAGTTAAAATAATAGGTGAAAGAGAATCATTGGTTTCCAACAGGCAACAATGCAATCAAATAAATAATTCATAAAGCTGGGCACAGAATTTGGAGAACACTGGCTCTCTGTGGTGTCTCCAGTTAGTGAAATCTTGTGAAGAACCTTCTACCTGTCAAGATGGGAAGAGATTTCAATATGTTAGTATCTTTATTTCAGACAAGCAAAATTGCAAGACAAATGAAAATACAAAACAATAATGATTCTGAGATTACATAATCAAATCTTATAAAACACTTGGTGCAGAGGTTTGAAATTACCCACTATGAAAAGAAAGGTTGGGGCTAAATGATTACAGTCTTCCAGAAAACCTCAGTACAAGAGATAGAGCAAAATACCATAATGAAACCTCCTTTTTGTTTCCAACTTATATAACACTATATATGTAGTATATAGAGACACTAAACACCATGCAGTCTGAAAAGGAGTCATGCACTGTATTGCCTCAGATGAAATTCAGGAAACAGTTTCCAAATATGCCCTACATCAGGAATGCCCAGTCATGCACCTCACCACCCTTTAAAAGGAAAGGACTTCTGGTGTAAGCATGGCTTCTGGTCACAGCTGTGGCAAAGTCTGACCTCTCTTGGGCAGAAGGGTCTTGAGCTCTTTGGGCATTCATAAGTTGATACTAACAAGCATTCTGGGCAGAAAATAGCGTATATGGAACTATATTACTGAGGAAATACCTTTTAAAAAGTACACTGCTGAAAAAAATAAAGCAGAAGCAATACTTAGTGCTTAGAATTTTCCCATATTTTTCCCAATTTTTTTTTTTTTTTTTGTGAACAAGCTATACATGGATTTTTTTTTAATTACCTTTTTTAATTAGTACTTGTAAAAATAAATTTATAGCACAGAAAGTAGAGTTTGTAACCTCAATGAAAGCACTGTGTGTTCCCTGTACTGGTGTGAAAAGCAGTCTGTAAATTCCAGCTATATCTTGTATTTTTTACCAACACAGAAGGACCAAAGGAGCTAAGAGTTCTATAAAAACAGTTTACCTAGTTTGCAATTCACAAGCCTTAGATCAGAGTTAGTTCAAGCTAAATACATTAGCGCTCCTAAAAATGGATATTTTCTCCTAATGCACTTGATCAAATGTGCAGAGCTTTGATCAGACAACACCTTAAAGGTGCCTTCATATTTCAACTGGTTACTTTTATATCGAAGGAATGGGTACTGACACTTCAGAATGAAACCATGAAAGCCTTTGCAATGTTTTAATTTTAAAAAATAGTTCAAAAGAGGAAAAAACAATACTTTTGCATCTCATACTCAACAACAAAGATGGTGTATGATAGTTCAATACCTCTTTCAGGCCAGAGGTGTATTGAGAAAAACATCAGGGATGATTCTGTCTAGATTTATAAGTGAGCTAAACGACACATACTGCACTTTAATCTTCTTTTGATGCATACAGTTGACAGGAGCTACAAAGGTACAATATAAAGCTTTTGAGTATTTCCCCATATATTTTGTACAAGATGGAGGAACATATCTTCTTCCATAAAATATAAATACTTACATTTGTGCATTATGCATGTGAGGTTATACGACCGAATAAGTTTCCTAAAACATACCAGAGCTGAAACTCAAAGAGCATGTACAGCTTGTAGGAAGAAAATCAATTAGCTTGGTACACTAATGATAGCAAAATAGAATGCTTTCTCACTGGGGCTGATCCTTACTTAATTCTCCTTTGCCCTGATGTAGCTGCATAAATTTAATTACATGATCTGAAATTATGTTGTTACAACAAATACCATATTCTGATATATTCCATTTTATATTATTTCACTTTTGGTATTGACTGGTTTATTTACTTTGCTGCATTCTGGTATTTCAGGCAGTTAATGAGAAACTACTTAGAAAATTATGCAGGTTCAAGTAAACAAGAAAGCAATTCACAAATTACATTCATTTACACAGAACTGGAATTACCACTGGACTTACCACAATGTCTCAATGTAGCAACAAATAATAGATTCTACATTTTTTACAGAAAAGAATTTTTGTTAGTTCAGAAAAATCGTATTTCAGATGTCCCAAGATGTTTTTTTTTAATTTTATTTTTTTTTTTTAATGGTAACAGACCAGGTATGGGTGAGCAAGTAGCTCACAGATTCAGAGCAAAGGGTAATAGTAAATGGTGTTACATCAAGTTTGTGACTGGTCACTAGTGGGGTTTCACAGGGCTTCATCTTAAGCCCAGGAATTTTCAACATCATCAGAAATGACTTGGATACAGGGCTGGAAGGAAAAATAAGTTTGCAGATGATATGAAGTTGGAAGGTGTTGTTGTTGACCCCCTAGAAGGCAGAGAGAGGCACTGCAGAGAGACCTTGACAAATTAAAGGACTGGGCAATAATCAACAATATGAAGTTTAAGACAGACAAGTGCTGAATTCTGCATCTGGGATGGGGCAAACCTGGATGTACGGACAGACTGGAGAATGATCAGTGCCATGGAAAGGGGCCTGGGGGTCCTGGTGGATGGCAAGTTGAACATGAATCAGCAGTGCCGTGGCAGCCAGGAGGGCCAACCTTGTCCTGGGGGGCATCAGGCACAGCATTGCCAGCTGGGCAAGGGAGGGGATTGTCCCACTCTGCTCTGCACTGGGGCGGCCTCACTTTGAGTAATGCATGTGGGTTTGAGCATCACAATATGAAAAAGACATTAAGCCATTAGAGAGCATCCAAAGGAGGGCACTGAAGAGGAAAGGTGAAGGGCCTGGAGGAGGAACAGTATGAGGAGCAGCTGAGGTCAAGTCACTTGGTCTGTTCAGCTGGAAAAGAGGAGACTGAGGGGAGACCTCACTGCAGTTACAACTTCCTTCTGAGGGGAACAGAGGCACTGGTCTCTTCTCTCGGGTGAACAGTGACAGGACCTGTGGGAATGATACAAAGTTGACGCAGGGAAGGTTTAACTTAAATATCATAAAAACATTCTTCCCCCAGAGGGTGGCTGGGTGCTGGAACAGGCTCCCCAGAAAAATGGTCACAGCACCAAGCCTGGCAGAGTTTGAGAAGCGTTTGGACAACACTCTCAGACAGATAATGTGACTATTGGTTTCTTACAATTCAGGATATTCTATGATTCTATGATAACAATGTTTCCAGCATAAGAATGCCTTTTTTTTTTTTTTTTTTTTAAATCTGGTTAATGGTATTCTTTATCCAGGAAATTACAGGACTGTCTTTACTTGTTGGAACTTAATTATGAGCACACAGAATTGCATTGAAGTCACTAAAAACCAATTCATATCATCTTATCAAAGGGAATTAATTCTAGAATAAGTTTGATATGTCTGTAATGCCTCATGTTGTACAAGTACATGAAAATGAACTTCAGTGAGATCAACTGTATCTGTCTTTTGATTAGATCAATTCCACAAAATACTACTTTGAAACCTTCCACAGGAAAAGTTGCACATATTCATCTTCAGTATCTGGGTCAATACATCTCAGAATAGAAATAATAATCAAGTAGGGAATTTATTCAGTGCTTTCAGAAAGAAAGGTTCAGAGAAAAAATGGAGGCTGTTGAGGAGAAAGTCAACACTAATTTTATAAGACTGTCACAGAATAAGGCTTTTGTGGGGAGAGCCAAAAATGGTGGAGGGTGTATTGGAAGAAAAATGATAAATAATGTCCAAGGACAACTTGGCAACAAACCTTCACAAATAGCTAACAGTAAATAAATCATGATTTTTATCAAAACCATATAGTGAACTTTTTTCTCGGTTTGGGGAATATTTTCTTTAGAACAAGAAAACATTTCATCCTTATGAAGAACCAATTTGACAAATTTGACCATATTTAAATCTATATTAGTAGCTACATTAGAGCTACCCTAGAACTTCATCCATTAGAGTTATAATTCATGAATACTGTGTATGACTCTGTTATTTCAATAGACATCTGTCATATTCAATGAAAAAGTTATTTTCTCTAGAAGGAAATGTAAATTTTCCAAATAGAGATTTTTTGGGTTATTGGTGGTTTGGGTTTTGTTGGGTTTGGTTTTTTTTTTTTTGGTTGGTTGGTTGGTTGGTTTTGTTTGTTTTTTGGTTTTTTTTAATGCTCATGTTTTTGTTTCTCTTTGAAGGGAAAAAGCTATTTTGTCATGTGTTTTGACATCTGACAAGATAGAAAGCATTATGACATTATTGTGTCTACTCCAGAACAATAACGAAAAATAAAGAAAAATCTGAAATTTACTTGAATTTCCATATACATAACTTTTAAAGTATGGAATATATAAAACTTAAAATATTTAGATCTCCTTAGCTCCCACAAAAACTCTAGTTAATTTAAAATCTGAGCTAAAAGTAAACTCAAGAAGGCATCTAGTCGACTCTCTGTACTTCATGGTTTAAAGCATACACACTACATGCTTATTTAAATAATAGTATTTGCCTAATGAGCCAAATATGTTTTACCAAATGAGGCAGAATGTCAAATACTCAGCCAATATTATTTTGTGTTTCAGCCAAATATAATGCAGTAGCAACCAGAATGATAGTGTACACTATGACACCTTCTGTAAGCACTAGGTCTACTGCAATTTATATAAACAGTGTTTTTTAAAAACATTACAAAACTGAATTTCAGGAGAACTGCTACACTGAAACTCAAAACATATTTCACAGATTTTCACAGTCTCATACTCTAGCTATTGTTCCTATTTTCTGGTGCTCCTTCAGGAATTCTTGCATTATAAAATGGTATCAAGAAGGGTTGAGTGATTTTTTTTCCTCCCACTTGTATACTGTCAAGGGATGCTTTTTGAAGACCTCACTTTCAGCATCAAGAGCTAGGGAGGCAAACCTGATGGCCTTGTGGGATTTAATTAGAGTTCACCAAGTTAGAATCTCCAAGCTCTCAAAGCCCTAATTTAAATATAAGTTCACTCTCTGTTCAACTGTTCCTTAGGTCCTTATTAAAATTTCAAGTTATTAAAGAGAATATTCGAAGGGGCTTTTTTGGTCTGTGTGTGTGTGTGTGTTTTGTTTGGGTTTTTTCAGGCGATATCAACTAAAGTAGAAATGTGCCACACTCAAACAGCTCTCCTGTGTTAAAACCCTTGCAATCACTTGTGACAAAACTACCTCAAAAAGAACAGAATCCATGGGAACACATTTAAGTTATTAAGTGTCCAACTAGAGGGAGATGGAGAGACAACTGCACAACCAAGGTGAAGGTGGTGTTAGATCACAGGTACATTTCAAAGGCTCCAGTTTTTTGGGTAGCTGACCCCATGCACTCTTGTGATTATAACAAGTACTATTGCTCTTGTCTGGTGTGATAGGTGTAGTGTTTCTTTTGTTAAGATGTCATTCAAAAATCTTGTTTTACACCCATGCCACATCAGATCCATTTACAGTAAACTTCTTGTCAATCAAAACTTTACAACATGTAGGTCTGTGAAAAGAACTATTTATATGTAGAACAAGGTTTGTGAGTCACAATGGAGTTACACAACAATTTAAAAAAATACACAACAGTCTTCATTTTTTAAACTGAAATGCTGTCAGCAGCATTCACACCCCAAGACCCACTGACTCTCAAGAGAAGTCACATGAAAATTGTTAGGGAACAAAGTGACAAGAGAGAGAGCTGCAGCCTTTCTCATGCTGAGGAAGTTAAGCAGAAATAAGGTGACAGTACAGGGAAAAAATCAAGTAAACAAAATCATTGGCCACAGAAATCATTCATGGGGAGACTGCAGACACAGCATTTCTTAGAACTCTGTTTAATCCTGCCTGTAATTGGAAATAGTTATTGTGATTACTAAAATAATGTTTAAAGTTATAAACCTTCTTATTCTGTTTTACGGTTTCCATGCTCTTGATTTTGGGTTTGTATTGGCTTACAGTGATTCCAGAAAGATACAATAGATGGACCAGCTTCTTCTTGATCAGGCACACCTCTATTTTACCTGATTTAATTTGATCCTGCAATTGTCTATCTCACAGATCCTATATAACAACTTTTAAGTAGCTGAATTTAAGATTAAATTAAAAATACTTGGAAGAGGATTAAACAATCTAAAGTGATTTTTAGGTACTTTAAGGACATTTTCTATCAATTTTGTATTATAATGAAAACAAAACAAAACCACTAGAAACAATCATAAATTTAACATTTACTTGTTGGGTAGATTAATCACCTATTCCCAAAAATGTATATGAATTTTAAATTTTAAATGTAAAGGGAAAAATTATCCTTCCTTAACTTCAGCATAGATTTGATTGAGGATACTCTAAAATGTTCATATATCATTTAATTTGTCTCTTATTAGAAATGAATCCAAGCAGTGGAGGTTAGATTTAGTTAAAAGCTTGAAATTCCCCACTTTCAAGAAGTTTTGAAAACGTCGTAGGATAGGAAAAAGCATCCAGGATTCATATTGGGCTTGGCTTGGCTTTCAAACTACACAGGAAAAACAGACATCATAAATTAAATGTAATCAAATATTTTTTCTCTGTGTCTGGGTAACTGTTGTCACAAGTTTCACAAAGAGATGTGAATGTCTTTAGTTCTATTCACAACAGAATTTTCAGACCCTTTATTCAAAAATCCAGGTTGCTTAGAACCATATTTGATTCTGCTGATGATTTAAATGGAATAGCACTGAGGGTTGACTTGACTGCTTGGTGAAATTTCAGTGTTGACTTAGACACCTCTGGCAATGCAGATAACGAGGAGCCAAGTTCAGATCTCTGGAAAATCTCTGTCCAAAACAACACAACTGCATCAACAAAACACATTTGTTTCAGTATATGAGCCAAACTGAAATCCTCATGATCCCTGGCCAGGAAAAAGGTAAGCAAAAGACACAGAACAGCTATAAGGCAAGTTATACTGCCTGTAGAAGTTCTGTGCTGGCAGTGACCACTTCGGGGAAATATTTGTTAAGTCACCACTTAGTTGTGAATTATAATAGCTGGTAGACAAATTCTAGTAGTGTCAGCAAAAACATTGTAATCAAACCCTATACCTATTCATGGCCCCGTCAAAGAGGAGCATACGAATACAAACATATGTGTATAAAATTCTAGGGTTACACATTTTGAATTAAAATTTTGTGATAATCTACTTATCCACTACAGTGTGTTCTGTGACTAATATAATTACATGTCAGAACTGTTCAGAGCTGCCTATGACACCCCATGATACTTGTGCTATTTTCAATGGTGTTTGAGGCGCTTAAGAAATTTAAACAGAAAGAGGAAAAATGCTTAGGTCTGAAGTTAAAACATACCAATGAATAATAATTAAATAGGCAATGTGCTAGAGAGAAAACAAAGGTTCCTCTGTCATCAAGATTTTTTCTTATTAATTTTGGGGGTTTTTTAGTACTAGGAAAAAGAAAAAGCAACAAAATCCTTTGTATTAATATCTTCTTCTCAAGACAGTGTCTTAGTTCAAAGGGAGAACTAAGATATCTATGTTGGCAAAGAAAAAAAAATAATCCCTCTCCTTTAAATTTAGAAAACAGAACTTTAATTAGAAAAAAATATATATTTATATATATATATATATATATGAAAGGATAACAGTTCTTAACCACAATACACAGATATATATATCTATATATATATCTATAACCAGAATGAACCAAACAACAACAGTTTGTAATAAACCCCTCCACCCCAAAATGACCAAGCAAACAGTTAAAATGTCTTTTGGCTGCACCCAAAAAAGGGGAAAAGATGCAATTATATCTACGGACAGCAGGTGGTGCTGTTTCACCTCAACTGCTGGCCATTCTCTCTCTCAGGGGATGCAGTTATATCTATGGACAGCAGGTGGCGATGTCGCACCCGGCCGGCTGGCCTCTCTCTCAGGGGAATGGCAGGAGCAGATGCCGGGTGAGCTCCCGTGGGTTCGGTGACAAAGAACAAAAGGCAGCAGAAACTCAGCCTCTACAGAAAAGCAGGCATGTTCTTCCTTCCCCGCAGTAGTCTGTGGTGTCCACGGGTGATCGGCGAAGCCAGAAAGCCAGAGAGCAAAAGACACGATCCTGGTCCCTCGGTGATGCCGGACTTGATGTGTTCCCATCCTCTCTCTCCACGTCGAGAACTCCTGACCTGCATAGAAAGCGCAGAAACGCTGATTCCTTCTCCCCCCTCCCCCCTTCCTCCCGCTGAGCCAGTCTTCCCTCCCCCTCTGGCCCGGGGAGAGATCAGAACAAAGGCTCTGGCTCGAGCTGTTAACATCAGGACATGCATATCCACTGTGTCCTTTGTTAAACCTCTTTATTGACACTAAGGCATTGGCTTCCATGCTTTTGGAAGGAATTCCAACTGAGTTTCGAAACTATAACAGACAGCTATTACTTTATTCCTCAAGATCTCCACTTCTCTAGTTATCTCATACCTTCCCTGTAAGACAAAAGGGGCTTCATGTGGCTGTTGCCTACAAGTGAATCAATGGAAATTCAGTTCAGGAGACAGTAGCTAAGCAGATGCCACTTTGTCATATACAATGTTCGTTCCCTTAATATGAAACAATTTTTTTGAAAATATATGCTAATTACTAAGCAACAGTGTCCATTTTGTTTAAATGAGTTTATATGACTATCAGTATGAAGCAGGAAATATTTTTCTACTCCTAGGAAAATCTGCAACTTTTCAAAAATGTCCCCTGGCAGAATCACTTTTTTTTTTTCCCCTGAGGAACTAACATGCTAATTTTTCTCCCAGTTTGGAGGTTCTTTTATAACAAATATGAAACTGAAGAAGGTGGTAAGTGGAAGGTTTAAAAGAAATGCTTAGAAGTTCATTTCAAAAGAACTTTGAGAAGTTCAGTGATATACAACAATTTTCCTATTGAATGTTTTATTTTTAATAAGTCCTGATGAAAACAGGCCATAATGGAATTTCCCCAAGTGGTTGTCATTGAGGAAGGATACTGCAGATGATGTTTGTAGGAGTAAAAAGTGTGGAAAGAGCAGCCCTACCAGGACATACAAGAAGAGTAAGGATGGTGGGAGTGAACACGGGCAGTAGTGGTCCTCATTTATTCCCCATGTCAAAGTCAATGTTGTATCTTATGGGCACAAGATCTCCAATGTTCCATGAGAGCAGCCATTCTGTTTCACATAAAGGATTGACTAGAAGTTTTTCAAAGATTTTTTTTTTCCTTTTATATAAATTTTAAAAGTATAAGAAATTTCTCTGACTTAGTGTGGTAATTACTACTACTGTGTCAGAGTCTCTCACGCGTTCCACCATTGCACTGCTGCTCCTTTTGCAGTTGTTTTCAACTCTTTCACATGCAGAAAGTCAAAACGATGAGATGTCTTCTTATACCGGAAAGCATTTGTCCTTCCCAATAGTCCCGGGAGTGTTTGGTAAAGCCTGCCTGCAATACTACAGCAGTGGACAATCATTGACAACATCATGCTATCAGCAGTCTGGTTGTTGCACAAAACCAATCCTGCTCTGTGTCACACACCTGTGACAGTGCATTATTTCTAAGACAGTTTCCCAAAATATATTTTTGGAGGTACTAACTGGCAAAATATTTTTGTGCACTTACAAATTGGCTCATATTGGCTGTCAGATGTAATTATCAGACAGTCTGCATTTTTAAATTAAATTCCACCATTTTTCTGCTTGCCAAGAGGAGGAGGAGGAAGTTTTTCAGTTATTTGACATGCAACACTTGCAATGCTTTTAGAAATATTTTTGCTTTAACCTCCATGAGTTTTCTCCTTCTCTGATAGACCAATAGCTGGAATTAGTGAGATAGATATTGCTAAGGTATACAGCAAAGCATAAAAAAAAATTAAAATATTATTCTGGTCCCAGCAGCTGTCACTGTCCAGAGCTTTTCTCCTGATTATCTATGCTAAAGCCTTCTCAGTTTCATTAAATTTTTCCTACTCAATCCCTTCTGTAGGGTTAATCAAATATTCTCTATTCTCAGTGAATATTCCTTTCAAATATTCACAGTTATTATGAACCCTCCAGTTGTCTTTAGCCAAGCTACAAACATATATTCAGAGCTCTACTTTTTTCATATTTTAATTCCTTCAATCTCTTAATCATAGAGAGCATTCTTCTCTGAAATACTAAATGAAGTGTTTATAAACTTACAGAAGTATCTGTTTGAGTTATTATCCCAGTTATACTGAGGGGACATATAACAGCTCTGTTTTATGGTGGTACTCCTCCAAACATACCAATAAGGATCAGAACAGTTCTTCAGCCACGTTGCATGCAAACATTTACCAAATCTGCTCCATATGGAGTGTAAACATTAACTGCGTTTTTTCTGTTCTAATCTATTTGTTATCCTTTATATGATTGATTTGCCAAATTAATCCCTATCAATGATGTAATTTTCCAAGAAGGTGAGCCTGAAGCTTAACCATTCATTTCTGCTTGTAGGGGTTACTGTTTTGCCATGTGTTCTCCAAACAGGACTATGCACTTCTGTGCTTTTCAAGATATTTTCATTTTCATTTCTGATAAATAGTGACTGTTGTTCAAAACATAGTCCCTTAATATTTCATTGTTTGTTTAGATTTCTTATTACAGCTCTTCTGACTGTGATATGTGTTAATTTGATCTGGATAATAACTAAGTAATAATACATTAAAAACTGAAACCCCACTACAACTTCAACTGGTTGAGAAGAAAGTAATGTTTTGATTAAAATTTCCCTGAACAAGATTTCAAAATATCTGTTAGTCTTTAATTTTGTGGGGTTATTGGTTGTTTTGGTTTGGTTTTTTTGAAAGTAGCATTTTTTCAATTGATGATGGTGCAATCATATCTTCCCCACTTGAGAAAGAAAATAAGACACAATGAATTTTTAGTATGTAATATTTGAGCCAATGTGAAACCACACTTGGAGTTGATTAATTTACTGTTGGATCTTTCACGTTTTGTTTTTGTTTTTTTTTTCCCAAATGTTGTCTATTATGGTTAAAATACACTTGTCAGGTCTCTGCCTATCACTGCCTCTGAACAGTGAATGACTTCAACGTTGTACATCTCTCTTTCAATGCAGCCAAGTAAAGAAGATTTCAGGTTAGGGAAGCTCATAATTTTTATTTTCTTCCTTTATTTGTTTTAATTTTTTCTTTCTCTCCACACCTAGAAAACTAAATTTAATCACTTAAAAATGGCACTTTTGTCAGTAGCAATATTTTCATACACTCTAATGGGTTATTTTTGCTCTGCTTGGCAGGGGACCTTTTTCTATACATGCAACAACACAATATATGGAAAGTTATAGTCTATGAGTTGAGAGTAGATGCCCATTTTACGTTTCTGCAGTTCACCCTTTGAAATCTACAGTCTTTGTTCTTTAGATAATATTCTTGTGCTCCTGACCTTCCAAATGTTTCTTTAATTTCTGTTCCCTGCTGCACTGCAAGAGTTTTATGAGAGTGAACATAGAATTAGTAGTCTATTTCCATTAGTAATAAATCTGCTTTTGCCCTTGCAGGGGAACCTTTGCTTCAGTGTCTGTACTTTTGCAAAAATAATGAATTCATGCAAGAGGTTACCCAGATAAGGGCATATCAGGGTTTAAAGTGTAACGTGGTACAATACTGCCTAAGGGCTAAATTCTGAGTGCATTTAAGCAGGAAATACAGGCCACAAAAGTGAAAACATCCTCAGCAGCTCCCAAGGCTGCTCCAATCACCAAATCACATGGAGAAGCTCATGATTCTTTAATTTAACTGTGCTGTAAGTATTCTGTTTTCAAAAGAATAAAAAGACCTTTTAATCTGTATTTTCTCTCTCTTTTCTTGGTTAGTTTCATCAATTTAACTGTGTTATGTTTGAGCTTCATGAGTACTGGGAAGTTGGTACATTCTTGATCATCTTTAGAAGCAGATTGCACTGTCTTATTAGTTTATAATTTTATATATTTTAACGTTTAAATTATTTATATATTAAATTTGTGATATATATATATGTAATTCATATATTTTTACTGTCAATTGGCAATTGATTTCTACTTTAATTTCAACACAGCTTGAGAAAATTCTATGTCTATTGCAAAGTTTATGTTCAGATTATAGTGTCAACATTAAAGGAATTTCTCTCGTGGTTTTTAAATGAAAACAAAATGAAGTAATTATCTTGAGGTTCCAAGATAACATGAAAAACTATCTTTAAATTTTGTGACACATTCTTCACAGGAGACAGAAAGTACAAGAAAAGGCTTGAATATATAATTAGCATACCTGCAAGTATAATCATGCTGGTTAAATGACAGAAAGAACCCCAACTTGTACATATATTTGATCATATCTCTTTGAAATTTGGATACATTTTTAACTGATGTGACCAGCTCCAGAAATGACCATTCAAATAAAAAAAAAAAAGAAATAAAAGAAATGCTCTTCTATAAGAATGGTATTTACATTATATAAAAAGATCTAGGAAAAAGAATATCCTACAATTAGAGTGCAATTATTTTTTTGTTCTATGTTTAAATATATGTCAAAAAAATTCTGGTTACCATTTATAAATAAGAAAGCTGGTTTTAGGTATGTGTTGTTCTAAGCTTGAATGTTGGTCTGCAGAATAAGTGTAAAAAAGGAGGGATAGTAGATAATTTGCTTCACTGAGGAAGTCACAAGAGTGATGGAATAGCATTAGAACAACTTCCCTAAGAAAAAATTTATCTTATTAGTCCCTTCCCATTTCAATACAACAGTAAATGGTGTGACCTGCTTTGAGGAGCAACTGCTTTGAATATATTAGCTTTTCATCTGAATTTGGCTGCTTAACAGTTAATATGAAGAAGCTTTCAATATTGATCTGTTTATGAGTGAAACAATAAGGATTACAGGGTGTTAGGGAGGTTGGATGTAGCCTAAGGATATAATCTCTGGTGAGGTCAAGGCTGGATGGCTTGGGAAAAAAGAGACATGTAAGTACTGTAAAGATCCATTTTTCCAGCTCAGTAAAATAGGCTGGGATATGGCTTTTTGTTTTCTATTTAAGGTAAAGTGCAAGGAAAAAAAAACCTATATGTTCTCTTTCTGGATTTAAATTGCAAAATAAATAAAACAATAGCTCCTGTTCTTTTTGTATTTAGTCAAACCTGTAAACTCTTAAGCATGGACAGTATAAGTGACATATAACAAAATTTTTATACATATGTCTCCAAATATGATCTCGTTCAACTCTCCAAGCTTCTAGAATTTGGACTTTTCAGGAAAGAAGTTGGAAAAACACAGGGGAAAGAGTAAATTTGGAACATATAACTCTAATAAAAATTAATGTATCATTTTTTTGGCATATAAAACAAATGACCCCACCATTCTGATTTACTAAATAAGGCTTCCAGATTTTACCCCAGATCTTTCTTCTGTTCTGCCATAAAACAAGCTTAGCTGTAAACTAGACTTAGCTTGTTTTCTGGAGGAAGGAGATAACATCACAGAATCAGCATTTCAGCAGTGTCCAGCTGTCAGAAATGGTCTCCCTTGCAGAATGGCCACAGCTGCTTTGAGTGGTAATCTCTATGTCCATTGAAATCTGAATTTCTTACTTTCAAAAGCAGATACATATATTGTGGTTTAACAGAATTGCATAGTCAGGAATACTGAAGTTTCACAACCTAGATGTGTCTAAAAATCAGAATAGGATTTTTTTTTCCATAAAAGGCGGCTTTATGAATAACAGAGCAACTGAGGGTTGAAGAATGCCTTTTGCAGCAAAAGCAGGCAAGGCAAAGCTTTTCAACTTATGAAAATGTCCTATTTTCTACATCTCATGTCACAGTAGTACTCACTTAAATGTGAGTGCTCTAAGTCATGAAAGGGTAATAAAATGGCACAAGATTTGAACTATATTTAATTTGAAATATTTTGAACATTTAAAACTCTTGAAATATGGAAACACTTGCACTTTAATATTGTGTTTCTTTTAAAAGAAATACCCTTCTTATAATAACTAATCAAATAATTTCCCTATTCATACAATTATTCTAATATCTGGGACTGGCTGAGGAGGTGAATTTTCAGTGCAAGCTTGTGTAGTAATTCTTTCCTTTGCAAATGTTTTTATCATACAATCTAAGTGATTCTTGCAAATTGAGAGCCACATTGAGTGGATTGTTGAAGTTACTTGCTGTTCATACTAATGACTTGCAATATCTGTGTAGTAGTAAGATATATTTTGAACATGTAGATATGTATCAGTGTAGAGCTTCTCTGTGGGATAAATTGAAAGCTCCACACTCTACACTTTTAAGAAAGCCTATAAATATTATATAAATCCTTTAGAAATAGCCAACTATAATTAATTGGGCTGATAATGAGATCAAGTTTTCTAGACCTTTTCTCTATACTGTAAGAAACTGCTGGACTGTAGGATTGTAATAGAAACTACAAATACAGCTGCATTTCCTAAGACAAAAGTTTCAATTTCCCTGTTATAAATC
>JAWWEW010000088.1:1660253-1675700 GCA_035583185.1 Anabacerthia variegaticeps | reverse complement strand
TATATATATATATATATATATATATATATATATATATATATACACCAATATGTGAACATGGTATGTAAAGAACATATATGTACCATAACCAAATATTATATAGAAAGAAGAAGACTTGTACTTTACCAATGCAACAAAAGAAGGCTCCAAGTACAGCAGGTACATTTTACTGGCTGTACGTAGATACTGCAGTGATGTTGAGATGGTGCTGACTTCAAAATGGATGAACAACACAAGAACACACCTGAAGTCTGCAGTAGTCTCATCCAAGCCATGGTTAAATAAGTGCTACCACATTTTCCCCAGCTATTAATTAATATTAGCAAACATGTACGTGTCTATTTGCAATGAGTCCTGCTTTTATTTGACTTTATGGGTACACATGAAGAGACGATCGAGGGAGTAGAAGCAGTTGATATTGTCATGGAAGACTATCAAGAGTTTAGCATATTTTCTGTTTCTATTAAAAATAACAACAAAGTTAGAATAGGAAGAAATATGTGATCTTTAAAATGAAATGTTGAATTTAATATAATTTCTTTGATTTTAGAGTCCATGAAAATTCCCAAATTTTACTCACTTTCGGAAGAGATATACCAAGTCCTACTGTCAGCCAAAGCCTAGTTTGGACAAAGAGACACACTTTCATTTCATTCATTTGTGGCATATTTTCATGTAATAACAACTTTTAGTATGCGTCAGTATTTTCAGCTCAATTCCAAGGTACTTGACAAGCTCAGATTCCAAAGAGAAATTAGGGTCTGCAAGCACATTTTAACTGAGGCTAAAAAAAAAAAAAATTTGTTCTCAGGAATCCCTGTTAACTAAAACTGCTATGTTTCAGAGAGTTCTGAAATTAGCACAATTCTTGTTCAGACAGCCTTTCCAAATGTCTTCTCCAGATAATTCAGCTAAACTGTCATATTTTTTTAAAAGTATTTCAGGGTTAGAACAGAATGAGATCATTCTAAGAAACCTCTGTAATATACATGTGCATTCATATGAATTTTTCCCCAAGGTAGTTCACACAGCTGGCTGTGGAATACATTTAGTAGACTATTATACATAGGGCTGTCTTTCTGTCATAATCTTTCTTTACATAGGACAATTTGTGGGACTCCATGATATGCAGCTCGCAGTGCCTGTACTCAAATGAAGTGATACTGAATTTCTATTATGCATGTGCCTTGGAAACCTAGCAGCTCGCCATAAAGATTTTATTCACACAGCAGATTTGTTGTTACTTAGATAGTTTCAGACAATTTTAGATTTGAATGGACATGGCAGGATATGACAGCATAAAAAGAAATACCAAGAGAAAGAAGCATGTAGAACCAAATGATATATGATGCAGCCTAGAGAGCAATAAAGAAAGGAGGATGTTAAGGTACTCTTGTAAACAACTATCTTTCAAGGAATTCAGGTTTCTTTTCCATAACACTTTTAAAATATTCAGTATGCATTACATAGGGAATAGATAGATGCATAGTTAGATACATATACACACACACACTCTTGTACACAGATGCCGTGCTTGTCAAAATCCTTTCTTGTCTCGCAATCTTGCTGGGATCACTTTTAAAAAATTCTGTCTAAGCTGCAAACACAGAATATGCAAATCTACATATCAACCTAAAGTGTGCACACAATTTACACTTCTCTCAAAGTTTCCTTTCCTGCAACTGGATGTACAGTTTTGTACACACATATCAGGATGAAGTAGTGTACTATTTTCAATGCAGATATAGAATCCTTATTTCTCACCTCATTTAATTTTTCATTTTCCAGTACCAAGGGAGTAAATGTTTATATATATATACATACATACATATATATATATATATATACATACATATATATGAAGCTGAAATCCTGGTCACTGATGCAAATGATAAGAGAGAAAAAGAAGGGTATGTCAGAGAAGCCTTCTCCTTCTATGTAAATAAAGGGACAGAACCTCAGTGGTTGAAAATTCACAGCATATGAGAAGGGGGAAAAAAAAGGTGGTCTTTGTATAGGGGAAGTTTTACTTACTTATGTTTGTGGATGGAAGCATCATTGTTAGGATTACCCCATAAAACCAATCTTTCATCCTCAATAAAAAGAGGAAAAAAGGACAGGATGTAATATACATAGCTTAATAAAACCACAATTTTATTAAGTCAAATCATCTGGGACCAATCCATTAGTAACAACCATATAACTTCTTTTGTATTGATCCCCATGTAATGTTCTACTTCAGGTTTCTCACCTTTTCCTAACTTCATATCTCACATCATCCCTCTATGGTGATTAAATACTGAGGAAAAGGGGCTTGTCTCCTCACTTGCCCCAGGTAGTAGGGCTTCCAGTTCCTTCTCTTCTTCTCATCTGATGACATAATTTCTTAACCCTTTTTTCAATTCTGTTTTAACAAGTAGTTGGAAAATTTATGCATTAAACATATTAATTATTTGTGGGAATCAGTAATTAATTTTTTTTATACCATCCCTCACACATGCACTTTCACTAGCATGAGAAGCCAACAAGGGACCATACAGGAGATTATGCTATTCCACTTTTTTACCCAGGAGCACTTATTGGTTTTGTGTGTGGGGAGAGAAAAACAGGAATCTTAGGCACAATGGAAAGATAAACCATTGCATGCCATAATTTGCAGATATGGCCTAGATCTAACCTAAGAATTTTATATGAGAGTAAACACTAGGGAACCAAATTCTTCTGAAAAATTAGATCTGTAAAAGACCAAGATAAACTGAAAGAAATATCAAACAGTGAGAAAAAAAATAAAGAGAAAGCAGGGAAGAATGCTTCTTTTTCAATTTTTTTTTTCCCCACAACCACTCAGTGAAATGTTAACTGGTCTCCATGAGCTCATACTTCTGTGTAAGGGCATACAACATCACTAGGATCTGGGCCATTCCCTACATCTTCTTTTAAATTTGAAGAAGAACACCATTCCCTGCAGATCTTTCTCCCAAATATTTCAGAGTGTGAATCAAATTGGAGCACACAAACATTAATACAGGTACGTTAAACTTTCATTAACTTGAGAGTCTGATGATGTGGTTACCTGCAGTATTAGAGTAATGGAAATGATGACCTAAACTGATCTTTCTAGTGTTTTCTTCATCTGTTTAAATAAGGTTTGATGATATGGATAAAATTAAATGCAGTGAAGAAATGTTTTCATATATCTGTGTGCTTGCTTACATGCAGAAATATGTTATTTAATTCAGAATGATAGAAGGACGAAGTATAAGCTTTAAGTATACATCTGAGACATTACCTTAAAATAAATGTAATTAGCCTTTATTTGCATTAGTCACAGACATTACTCTGACTGAATTTTTCAGTCAGTAACCTCAAGTATCTTTTTATAGGTTATGTTGCAGAATGCCTAGCTATATCCATGAAAGCTTTGTGCAGTCTTCTTTCTGATTTACACACACGATCATCAACAGTGTAGAGCAGGCCCTTTGGTAGGAGTTGCTAAGATATCTGTACCTATATCTATTTCTATACTAAGAAATCCACATTCTTCCTATGCTGCCTTCTTTCTCCAGGTTTGTAACCTATCTCTGAAATGAGCAAAAATATTCTTTGGTATTTCATTGTCTGGAAAAATGTATGAACTTGATAACAGGAGTACTCCTGCACTGAAGAAATCTAGGGAATACTTTGGCAGCAGGTAATCGAAATCATTCCCCGGTTGTATCATCCTGATTACTAAAGGGAATCCAACCTCCAAAGCCAGGCCTCCAAGCCCTTGCCCTTCTAGTTGTGCATCTGAGAAGAAATTATGGTAATCTTAAAATCCTATTGATGCTGAAAGGCATTTCATCAGCTGCAAAAATTAAGAGTGAGATGCAAAGGATGTTTTTCTATTTAGAGGAGCCCCTTCTTATATGAATAGGCTTCATGTGGTGACTCTTTTGAAGCTGAGAACTTCAAAGCAGATCACTGACTTCCAGTAGGATAATCACTTAATGCAAGAGTGGGTAGATGGAATTATTACCATGCAGTCAAGGTAGATTTATCCCTTCTCCCCTAAAAAAAAAAAAAAAAAAAAAAAGCTTTTGGATTCTCTGTCCCCATAGTTCAAAATTGATGATGATGGGATACTAATCCTACATCAGGCATCAGCTGAAAAGTAGAAAAAAAGTCTAACATAGGCAAGAAATCTGAGTAGCTTCAACTGATTTATAAGGAGAACAGTTTTTGATTTTCACTACAAATACTGCTAGTCATTTTTTTTAAATAAGATCAGATCAGCGTGCCAACATGCTTTCTTTTTCATGAAGTAAAATTCCTTTCAGCATGTTTTTTTACAGATATTTATTCTTGTAGATGGAGTCATGGCCAAGCAAATTTCTGGTTAGGTAACAAGCTTCCTTGGCTCTTAGAAAGTTGAAGTAATTCATTAGAAACTCTAATTTTCTACATTTTTAAGAATAATTGGACATGGTTTCTAGAATTTTTTAGTCCCAGTGGCTTAAGTTTGAATCAGGATCATCTTTGTCTCTCAGCTCTTAAAAGTACACAAGCATTTCAAGCTTATTAGGATGATTTTGGATCCTTTAGTTTATATGTGAGGTTATTCAAATTAGAGGGGATCAGGTTGTTGCTAAGCTCACTAATGTGAAGTATCTCTGTATTAGTAAAGAAATATTTCTGATGGGGGTGGGGGAGAGGAAAGACAATTTTCATGAGTTTTTGCCTATTCTTTCTTTTAGGAAATCAGTGCAAGCATGAAAGCTCAGTGACCTGATCTCACCTCACTGTGAGATTTCATTTACTCAATAAAACTGATATTAACCATGTATCTGATATCACATGTCTGATTGTTAAAACTCTAATATGTGTTTGACAATTCTTGGTTGAGATACATCAAAAATATAAAAAGCCTGTGTGTGTGTGTGGCTGGACTGACACATAGAAATACATATATACACTTTCCTACAATCTAAGCATGTCAAGGGAAAGATTTCCAAGAACAAATGTTGTTGATAGACTAAAGGTGTATAGTGTGAGTCCACCACCTGCATAGGTGAAAATCCTATTCAGGGATAGCTCGCAAAGCTTGTATATTGTTACACAGAGAGGCAAAGTTCTTTTTGAAATTACTGAGAATAAGGGAGGAAAATCAGCTGCTTTACTGTGTTTTCAGATAGTTGTATGCCACTATTCTTCACTTTATGTGCATATGTTCTGATAAGAAAACACCCACATCTGAAACTTAATGCAGGCACAGTATTTCAGAAAATTGGCCACATCCTAACTGCTTTAGTATGGACTTTAGGGGCACAAGTGTTTTGAAAATTTGAGATAAGAGCCCAGAACCTGCAGACGTTTCTTTTGTAATGTTCTTTCTACTGGCAAATAGGAATCAAATTGTATCAATTATGAATAAAATTTCATTTATTTATTCTTCTCATTTTTCTCAACCAGATGTATAGCACTCAAAAGTTTTTGGAACACTACTTCACAAATTATGTCACCCTACCTACAAACTGACATTCCCAAATTGCCACAGCCATGTTCTTCGATGCACAAATAGCATAATATCTTACAAACTACATTTTCTACCCTCTTTCATGCTGTCTTTTCCCATTAAAACCTGTTTTCTGCCATCTTTTTCTAGTGGCTGTTTCCCAGATATAGAAAAGCCCTTTCCTCCTAATTATTCCTTTGCTATGGTTTAAATCCATGCAGCTGCTCCGTTCCCCCATTCCCTCCAGTGAGAGCGAGACACACGGCAGAGATTCCGAGTTAAGAACAATTTACTGGAAAACAGCAACAGGGTATGAAAATGGCCGGTGACAGCAACAACACTAATCACAGTGTATAAAAGAGTGATTTCAGCAAAAAATGAACCCAAAGTGAAAGAGATACAGCCAGAGCCACCCCATCAACCCATTAGCTGCTGGCTCCCCCCGGTAAAGGAACAAAATTGGCAGCAACCCCTCCATGCAGCACCTTTTTCTTCCACCTGAAGCTACTCCTCTCATCTCAGAAGTGAGAATCCCTTCCCTCCCCTCCCTAGCAGAGACATGGGGGGTATAGCACAACAACTTGGACATGCCCATAAGGCTTCAGGCTCTGCCCCCTCTCCGCTACTGAGATAAATTAAACACTTCATTGGCTGAAACCATGACATCTTTTTATTTTCTTTTCGGGTAAAAATGTTGTGCCACTCTCATGATAAAACCTAGGAAGCATTCTTGACCTTTGCAGTAGCTGCATTCCAAATAGTACAGACTTATGGTCACATATTTTCAAATTAAAAATGGTTAATAGTTTGCTCTACTGACTACTGCAATGTTGGGTTTGTTTTGTTTTTCTATTTCTGTGTTTACTAAGATTGCTACTGTTACACTTAGCACAGTACATGTTATAAAGGAGCAACAAAAAGTTGCTAAGCAGCATTGTGAGTAAAAATAATTGCAGAGCAGAAAATACTGGAGAATATATATAGTAGTATCATTCATGGCTAATGAGTTAAAAGGATATCACAGTGCATTTATAAATCTCTACGCAGTGTTGCAAAGTTTATTTAAATTCATTGTGCCTCATTATAATTGAGCTATGCACCTTTAGGTCTGAGTTGATTAGGAATGCTATAGCTCAGAATAGCTTTTAATTCAGCGAAACATGATCTGACCTTTACCATAATCCTGTGTGAAACACACTATAGTTTAGACATTAATAATGATACTACCTCTTTCTTGTACTGGTAAGATGCCACTTTAAAAAATTGTATTATTAGTTAACAGGCTCAGGACAATTTATCAAAACTAAATTATCCTTCTGTGTATAACTGCAGTACTTAATTCCAAGTTCCTCATCTCTTATAACTTTTACCTACCCTTTAAAAATGCTAAAAACTAAAACATAATAGTGTCATGTCAGAGTAATAAGTCACATACACATACTTACCAACTCCCCATGGATTTATGCCAATCCCAGCTTAGGGATCTGAGCAACATGATGTACATTTTACAGGTTATTCTATCTCTTTTGTTTGACCTTTGTCTTCATATTTAAGCGTAACATTTCCTTAAACTACTATCTTGTAACCCTGCAGTTACCACTAACAGCACTTCCCTGCTCTTTTGTCATTATTGCTCAGTTTCAAGCCAATATTCCAAGGATGACCAAAAAACAAGATGTGCACAACATGAACCTAGTAATCAGTCCCGTAGGAGCTACAGGACCATGTAGGTCTGAGAGTATTTAAATTTCACCCACTAAGACTGCACTGCCATCCATTTGGTTTGCAGTTTCCACCCTTCAAAGTTATAGTTGCAGTTTATATGAATTTTCTTCTCAAAATGAGCTTTCGTTCAGTATTGTCACTGTGTTCAGTTTTGGGCACCTCATGACATAGTGAGTGCTCCAGCTGTGTCCAGAGAAGGGCAACAGAGCTAGGAAAGGGTCTGGATCACAAGCCTGATGAAAGAGCTGGGTGTTTAACCTGGAGAAAAGACAGCTGTGGAGAGAACTCGTCACTCTACAACTACCTAAAAGGAGCTTGTAACCAGGTGTGGATCAGTCTTTCCTCCCAAGTTATAGGACAAGTTTCACCAAGATAGGTTTAGATTGAATATTAGAAAATATTTCATCCTTGAAAAGTTGTAAAACACTGGATCAGACTACTCAGGGCAGTTGTTGTCACCATCTCTAGAAGAATTTAAAAGACCTGTAGATGTGGCACTCGGGGACAAAGTTTAGTGGTGGACTTGGCAGTGCTGGGTTTAGGGTTACACTTGATATCTTAGAGGTATTTTCCAACTTAAATGGTTATACAATTCTATGACCTATGATTATGATTCTATTTTGAATGGCTGTACAGACTCCAGTAACATTCCTATTGCAGGTACATAAGATTCATAAAGATTGATTCTGGTGAAAAAGGTAGAGTTTTGCATCAATTACACAGGTGTGATCCTGTGGTCAGTAAGAATATTCTCTAAGCAATGGAATTCCCAATAACAGGCATCAGTTAATTGGTTTTAGTGTTTCTAAACTGGAGTGATCAGGATTATATGTCACCAAACTACTTTAACTTACTTGTGAAACAAGACCTCCAAGAATTTTATTTGTTCACACTTTATCTGTAGAAGAGGAAATCAAGATAGAATTGACATTAGTTAGCATGTTACGAAATCTAACCCTTTCTCCCAGCTGTAGCTGTAGGCTAATGTCCCAGTTTTAGCAGACTGAGATCAACACAACTGGGTCAATTTCAATTCCCTAAGCTGAGTTATGGGAAACACAGCTTGTGTCAAAACAAAAAATACCTTTTATTCAAATTGAGATTTAGTAACTGCTGACCTAGTCTCAGTGTCTCTGTTAATAAAGTTTCTCTTCTCAAGGGACTAGTTCTTCCTGAATACTTAATAGAAAACAAACAAAAATACTTTTTAATTTCCAAAACTCAGAAAGAAAACTTCCGTTGTTCATGGCTTGTGCTGAGTGCTGCTTGCTTGTGAGGATGAGAACATGTGTGAGCCAGGAAAGCAAAATCAGTTTAGTATGCTGCTTAGTTCTGAAAAATGTATGCAATAATAAACTGCATTTCCAACATAAGTATCTGACTACAGATCCTTTTCGTCTTCCAGCATGGTTTGTTTCATCAATCAGAGCATCCAAGGAAAAAAAAGTAAGCATACTGCCATCTCTGAAGCACAGACAGAACAAAGAGAAGAAAATTACAAAGAAGTTTGACCTGGTAATTATCCACATAGATTCAAATAACAAATACCTATTAAAACAGTTTCTGAAGGCTTGGAGCTTTCGGAAAAAATATGAAGGTATTTCTCCCTGGAAAACATTATCTTTCATCTTTGCATTCTTTAGAAAACCAGGTCTTTTCAAGTTTTCTGGCTAAGATGTTACTGTGTGATGTATCATGTGTTAAATCTAAATGCATCTGTCATGAAGCTTTGACTTGACACATGTTCCTATTTATACCTGTTCACTCAAGCAGTATTCACTTCCACACAAGATGGTTAATAGAGTATCAACTTCTAGTGCAGCTATTTTAAGTGTGAATCTTTATTATAGTAACCATATTCAAGACAAACCTTGCCAGGCGTGAATACAGGTCACAAAAATAAGTCAGAGTACACCAAAACTATGTATTGCAAATAATTCATGCTACATATGTTAAAATTCTGCATATATAAGTTAATTCATTGAATATTCATTTTAGCACTGTGCAAAATTAAGTATGCAGAAAAAAAATAAGCAAAGACATCTTTATTCTCCCTGAACACTTATATCTAATAAAGATCTGAAACAGAATTTTTTTCCCATATGACTTTTAGTAATATTTAGCATTACATAAAAACCCTATGAAATGTTGTCTATAGTGTTGGAGGCATTGATGGGAGAAAACATCCTTTCTTATCCTTGTCAGTGGTAACACTGATCTGTATTTGCTTGGTAAAATGCTAGAAGACACAGAGAAGTGTCTACAGAAAGGAACGACTCAGGTGCCTCATGGTATTGTCTGGATATCCATCTACAGTCGTTGGGGATTTAGATACCTCCAAGCTGATGCACTAAGGACTTGGAGGAACACTGACAGACTGCAAAATGAGACCAGTCATGTATGTCAGGAGATAAGAGCACAGACCTGGTGAAGTAAAAGACTTTATGGACAATCCCTTTAAAAATATACATTGTGTTACATCTTGCCATTTTTCCATCTTGTGACACCTTACATAACCATAGGTTAACAGAAGTAAATGTGATGTTATTTCACTTTGCCCAAATGGACACTAAACAGGACAGACCTGGCTGACAAAAGAAAATGAAGTGCAACTCAAGAAACTAGTGTGGGACCCACTGGGTGAGAAAAAAATGCATATAATTACACAATCCCTCCTTGCCAAACCAAGATATTCCCTTATTGTTAAAAGCTAAATGAACTGTACAATATATTTTACATGCTTAAGTCAAATAAAGACACAGGAAAAAAATAATAATGCAATATAGCTGTAAACACTGTAAGAATCCTATGAGAAATGTTAGCCAACTAAACCAGGCACTTCCTATAACAACAAAAATCAAAGGCCACATAAAAAATTACAGAAGTGAAAACTGAATTTGATACATCAACTGTATATTCTATGAAAGCAACTGCAGTCCAACCTCAAGCATAAGAGCTTTCCAATAAAATTCTATTTTATAAAGTCAGGCTAAATAAATCGTGATGTACAAATTCAAAGATTAATGTCTTTAAACAGACTTGCATTTTATTTAACACTTTACCATAGAAATCCCAGATAGGATATTCCAGAACTAAGAAAATTCATTAATACATATTTACTTCCCTTTTTTCTCTCTCTTTTGTGAAATTTATTATGTGAAAACATTTGTCAATTTCCCAAAGCTGTATTTATTAGGATGTTTCTTTGAATTCTTTAATATATTTAGTTCTTAAGAAGCACTGAGAATTGGCACTGCTGAAGACCACACAATTCTAATGTTTATCCAAGCAAAGTGGGGAAGTAAAGCCAGTAGGGCCTCTCTCTTTCACACATGGATTTGAAGGGATCCCCTGCAGCAAAACAAGTACTATTTTCCATGGGAATATAAGATTTTTCTGATATCTGTGAAGAAACTGCCAATAAATATAAAAATCAGTAGTTACTGTAGTTCTTGGCATTGGGAAATAAACCAATTGCCTCAATTAAGGAGTCAAACCACCATATTATTTCACATGGCTTGACAAACAGCTTTGATCCTGTATATAATTTTAAAATAGTAATATACAGCATGGTGGAATTAATGAGAGTTGAAAAATTTGTTACTGTGCTACTTCTCAAGGATCTCTATAGGAGTTATACATATTTAAACATAAAAGGCCCCTGAAATAAATATTTTACCAAACCTTTTGGGAAGCTGATTTATTTTTCTCAGTTTCTATGCTTAGCAAAAGAAGTAGAAATCTGTCATACTGTTACAAGCCTAGTTTTTAAGCTCAGTTTTATCTCACAATTCTATAAACATTGCCAAAAACATTTCTCTACCATAAGTATTTCAGAAGCAGTTTCAAAAATGTACAATATTGTTATAGCTTGATTCTACTGAAACCAATACAAACCATCAATGAAGGAGAAAGGAGGTCTCATTGGGATAGTTTTCAGCTGCTGTAGGCAAAAAGTAGGTCTGCTGCTCTCAAAGAAATTGTTTAAAACAGGGAAAGAGGACAAGAATTGAGGCAACATGGTGAAGTGGCAGGGGAAAGAAGGGCTGGCTGCTATCTAGTGTAGTGGTGTCAGCCCTGGGGCTGCCCTGGTAGACATTCTGTCCAAGACAATTAAAAGGATGTGAGAAGAACCCAGTACAATGTCATTGACAAAATTTAGTTTCATTCCCCAAAGAAAGCCTTTACTGAGCAGATAGCTATTTCAATAGGTGTGTTTTGAGGAAAATTTTGTAACATATTCTTGAATGGGCAAGGCCACACTAATCCTCAGCAGTAACAGTTGGACAATACAGCTGAGGCAATACATCTCAGCTAAGAAAAAGAGGTGTTTATGAAATTCAGCACAGGACTTCATCAATGATGCACTCTTTCCATCTAATTTGGCTAGAGAGAAAATCTGTACGTATACAATTCACTTTATTAAAAAGCCCTTATCAAATAACAGAAAAAAAAATGTGGACAATGAAAGAAATACAGTGAGTTAACGGGATATTTAAAAATTAAAATACATGAGAAGGGATGAAATTCTAGGAAGAAAAGGGCCACATAAATTATTAGGTCATTGGAGCATCTGACATACACAGGGAGCGTGAGCGAGCTGGGACTGTTCGTCCTGAAGAAATGGAGGCTCAGAAGGATCTTGCCTATGTGTATAAATACCTAACAGAGGAGTAAAGAAGACAGACCCAGACTCTTCCCAGTGGTGCCAAGAAAATGGGTAAGATGCAATAGGCACAATATAGAAAACTTAAATTCAAACAAAGGAAAAAATATTCCAAATACTATTATCCTATTTATTCTAATTATTATTAATATAAAATACTCTAAACATTGAAAAAGGTTACTTGGAGAAGTCTCCACCTTTGGGGACTCCAGGATCACTAGACTACATAATGTAATAGACATCCTAGACTGGGTAAACTGTTAGAAACAAAGGGACACACAAAGGAAGAATCTCTTATTGCATAAAAAGAACATGTAACTTAACCTAAAAAGTACAGCATTTTTTTTGTGACAGTTATTGACATGTTGGTTTTTTTTCATATTTGATGTGTCAGCCTGGTTCACACAGGTCTTACAAAAATCAGAATACCCATTTATGTTCGACCTGTACTCTTTTAAGTATTTCTGGAGATTGCTGTCTGGTTTCTGTTCAACACTCAAGGTAATTCACAATAAATACATTGGCTTTTGAGAAATATGAGGAACACAAAGGTGTTAAGATAAGATTCTGCAGTGGCAAAATGAAAGTGAAACAATATGACCAGAATTTTTGAACAGCAGGAAAACAACAGTTTCTATTCTAGAGCTAAATAAGTGGTAATGTAAGTATTATACAAGAGAAGAAAAAAACCAACCAAACAAACGAAAGAAAAACCCCAAGGCTAAGGGGAATTCATCATTAAGTATACATATAGATCTCAATAAGTTTGTGACCATACTTAATATATTTGTCTTAGTGAATATAGGCAAAGTGCAACAATTTTTTAGGCTAATTTATGTCAAGATTATGCTTATTCTAGCCACTTGGACTAGTAATGACCCTGAGAGTATGAGCACATGCCCATAATGAAAAGCTGTGAGATGCAAATTTTGATAACGAGTGGAAATAGAAGGCATTAAAGATGCCTGAGTGTTAGGTACAATGCTAGTACACATTTAACCAGATTTCTATGGATGACTCACAAAGAAGATACAGACTGCAATTTTCCCATAAAAATATGAATCTGGTAGTCTGTAAATCAAAAAGTGTAATAGAAGTTAGTTAACCCATTTTAAAATAAAATAAGCTGGAGCTACATCTCAAAAGAGTAACATGTTTTCCACCATTAGTTATGGCATGCCTTTGTTAGCTTAAAATGAACAAATGTTATAGGTTATGACTGCTTAAAAAACCTTAACAAAGTTAGTGCACACAGGAATACACAGGGATTTCTTTCACCTTTAAATCTTTCTGTTGGAAATGGGATACAAATCTGAGAGATATATGATATTTGTCAGTACACTCCAGAATATTTACCAGAGGCATGGTTAATATCCTGATAATCTGTTTAACAGTTGTACATACTTAAATAGCTTTTTTAAAGATTCATCAATTTCAGGAAAATAATGTGAACTCTGTCTGCCAAAGACACTGTTTGTGATGAAATCTTGCAGAAAATAATTAAAGGTATCAATAGATATCTTCTGCTTGGTTTGGAAATTCTCAATACTATACAGGGTTTTTCTTTTAAAGCAAAAAGAAAGCTTCTTGCTAAATAATGGAGGACAAAATCATCCTCTAAGTGTTGAAAAAGAAAAAAATTGAAATTATATACAAAGAACATTTACTTGAAAGATTAAAATTTGAAGATCTAAGAAAGGAATGTGCTTATGCTAGGCACGTACACTCAAACATTGACCAAACAGAGAAAAAGGACTGTCTGAAGTGCAGGAAGAATTGTTATGAAGTAGACAATAAACATATATTGTCAGAGATAGATTTTAGAAGGAAATAAACTTTTACAAATGTGTGGATCCAAATACTGCAATGTGAATGTAGATTTAATCCAAGAAATGTCAAGAAAGAATGTTACAGATGTACTATGTAATATTGGGAATATCTATGTAATTAAATCAAAGGTATATGTAATACATTTGTAGAATGCACTAGAGTGGCAAGGCTTACTAGCATCTTTTATGATGATTTTACAATTTAGAAAGATGTTGACAAACTGGAGACATAGTCTGAAAATGTATATTCCTTTTCAATAGGAGCAAGATGTTAAAGCCACAGAGGGGAAAAAAAAATAAAAATCAGCTATCCGATCTGGGAAGCAGTTGGTAGGCAAAATATTCAGCAGGAAAAGATTAGAACCTTTTTGTGAATAATAATGAATCTTAAAAAGGCAATGTTTTCCATTGTAAAAAAAAAACAAACAAAAAACAACAACATGATGCTGACTTGTGTTTTATAGAGTAGGAAAAAACTAGAGTATCTGAAATAACCTTCTTTTTTCTCTTTTCTGCCAGGCAAGGTTTGAGGTTGATTAAAGTGTATTTCTAGAAGAAATTAACTGCACATAAAGTCCAGAAAACATGAATGAAAAATAGCAGGGGCGTATAAAATATAGTCTGTGAGGAAATATGTAATGAATACAAACTACTACATTTAAAGAGGAGGAGGGTGAAGGGTCTCATGAAAACCATTTTCAAATTTATTAACAATTTCTATTGGGGGGAAAAGGAACACTGTTCTCCAAGCAAATAGGATAAAAATTACAGACTTGTTCTAGATTCAGGGTACATTAACCACAGTAAACACCAAAATAAATTAAGAGACCTTGCAGAAAGTTTAACAAGCCAGAAATTGCAGTGGCTGCTGACTCTCTCAAGACCTGAGCTCCCTGCATGATTTCACAAGATGTCCCCAGCCCTATGAAAGAACATGGAAAAAATAAAAAATAACATAAATTAAAAAAAAAAGTAATTGATTATTACTTTAACTTTCATGTGGTAGCTTCACTAGAAGATTCTATAGCTAATGATGACATCAAACTTTCCTTAATCACAATTTATCCAATAATGGCCTGCATTATGCAGTCTGCAGCAAAGTGCTAGTTAAATCATGTTACTTTCCATGATCCCATGGAAACCATAAACCAATGGTTCAGTTGAAAATGGCCTGTATAAGGATACAAACTCAAAATTCAGCCTATAATTAGTAGTATGAAAATCCAGGAACACATCAATGAAACATGGGTCACCATCTGCTGACATTTTGGCAAAAAAGGGAAGAGAGGAAACTGAATGCCTGCCTAATTAGAAACTGATGTCAGTCACCAACACTTGCAGCTAAATACAGGGATATGAAAGGTAAAATAAAATTCCATACTATGCTGAGTTCACAGAAACTGATATTCACACTTATATTGGGAAACAAGGTTTCTAAGTATGCAGTGCTATCATGAAAATACTTCTAGAATCCTGGGAGATCATTATTTCAGTCTGATTTAAACCATAACATCTCTGTCATTGTTCTAGGTTGGACAAAGTCACTGTTTGTCCAGAGACATGTGATGAGGAAGTCATATAAAAGAGAACAATTCTGATGTAAACATTTGAAAATTAAAATATAATTGCAAAAATATGTGGAACAAATACCTTATATCCTTATATACCTTATATACCTGTGCTTATATACCTTATATAAGCACACAGCTCTCTTTATTAGTAAAATATGCTAC
>JAWWEW010000088.1:1642724-1660221 GCA_035583185.1 Anabacerthia variegaticeps | reverse complement strand
TCAAGAATCCTTTTTCCCATAATCGTACAAGAATCTCAAAACTGATAGATAAAAGGTAGCATGAAGCCTTACCTCCATGGCCTGAGTGTTCCTGTGAGCAGTTAACAAAGTTTATAGCTTATACTCTTCGAGTGTAGAACAGCAACTGTGGTTAGATCAAAAAATATCTCCATGTGGACACCACCTTGGCACTTGCCCATCCCTAAACCATCTAGACTTCCCAAGCTAAATGTGCTTCTATTTTCTCTAGAAAACTCCAAGGTCTTGCCTGTTATTATGGAAGCTTTCCTGTCTGACAATCCAGGAGCCATTCTGGCAGTCACACTTGCACCACCTGAGCCAGGTCCAAGACCCCTTCACAGCTACATACACCATGCCGACACAGACAAGGTTTCCTTACTGGCTCAACCCTAAGTTTCCTGTAACAGTGTCTCAGACATCTGGACCCTCAAAATAATTTAATCTTGGTGCAATAGCAAAATAACAATTCAAGTTGGGTGCCTCTGAGGAAGGACCCTGAACAAAGAAATTCCTGGGGTTTTATACCCCCACAGTTTAAACAGCCAAACGTCTGGAGTCATTGACTCCTGCTTTCCTTGAGTGTCCAGTCTCCTGTCGGTGCCACAGATCCCTGTGTCCTTTGTTATGCAAAGATACTGACCCAGTTCACAGCCTCTTGACTCGGGCTCCCACCATTTCCCCCACACAGAGCTCAATCTGCTGCTGCACATTGAGCTATGTCCACTAAAAGTATTCCTTTATGTTGTGACCAACCTTTCTCAACATTGTCCTACAGCATAGGTTGGATATAAAGTTGACTTTGACTGAACTGCATCCTGAAAATAAGTAAATGCTTTGGGTTACAAACAGTCTTTGTAATGCATGTTGAAAATGCCTAATGAAATGCCATCGAAGTCTACACTCTTTAATATTTAATAAAAGTATTAAATGCTACATTTACAGGTGAGAGGACTCCACCAGTGTATTAAAGTAGTAGATGGATTCAGATGGTTTGCTGCTCACATTGTGCACTGAAGTTACTCAAGTTTCAGTCATTATTAAGTCAAAAGTGATTTACAATAATTGCTTAGGAAAATTTAGGTGTTTATTTTGTTAGACTGTCAATGGCAAGAAATAAAGTCCAGTCCAGGTACATTAGATATCAGATAAATAGTGCATACGAGCATATAAATTTTTAGCTGATGCATTGTTCTAGTGCTATTATTTTTTTATCAAAATAAATTTATGTTTAAATAATTACAAATATAACAAAAATACATCACAATTTTAACTAAAAATAAATATGATTAGATTTTTATTTGATTATGTACTGATAATACACCACTCAAAAAGTGGCAAAATACAGTAAAAAATGCATTCTCAATTTTAAAGCATTATTAAAAAAAAAATAAATAAACCCCCCATGATTATAATATGCCGTTTGTACCACAGGAGCATTTGCTAAACAGCACTGTGATTCTCAGTAGAATTTTATGTTCAAAACAAAGAATAAAGAAAATTATGAGGGAAAAAAAGTGGCAAATTGGAAATAGAACCAGAAGCTGTGTTTCACAGGCTGTTGATGATCACTTTTCTATTTTATGTGTCAGGTTTAAATTTCCCTGTGGCAGCAATTTAAATCTTTTCTTCTTTCCTGAGGCTGCTTAAAAATTTAATTTAGCTCAGGCATGGTGTCTACGTTTTATAATAGGAATATAGAAAACTCTTGTAATTTGGGGGATGACCCTTTTAACAGATTAGAGAAATTTAAACATAATTAATCAGCTTTATTCATAGAGTTACATGGGCTTTCCACAATTTACTCATGTAAATTTCTTTGCTTGTGTTACAGTAGACTACATTAGAGAAGGGTATTTGAAGGCAGATATTCACAAGTCACACATTCATGTAGTGCATATACTGTGAAGGAGTCATTTGCATGCACATCCGCATGCACACAGATACACATCCATAAATCCAATAAATCTACATCTCTTCAGAAGTTTCACCAATCATTCTCAACTTACATTAACTCCTTCACAATCAAGATCCTTCCAATATTATTTTTTCTGTATTTTTGGCTAAGGGTCTGGTAAAAGGGTCAGAAATTACTACATAGTACAGTCTTTTTATCCTACTTTCCAGGAGTAGAATATGACAGTCCTCAATATGAAAAGATTCTAAAATCAGATACTAGAACCACAGTTATTTGTTAGGGTTGCTGAGGGTTAAAGGTAAAAACTAAATTTTAAAATAATAAAATCACTGCAAAATCCTTAATTATATGATAAAATTTACTCTTTTATTTGTGTATAACCTATAGCTGAAGAAAATTCTGATTGGTTTTAACAGGTTTTGTAAATGAAGGAGTCCCATGTAGCAGACTTAAAGACTGCATTTCTGAGTACTTGTATCTTACCAGCAGATGAATTTTCAAAAGAGGGGCTTCTTGGTCCACTTCTGGCACATCCACAAATCTCAATGATTTTTGAATGGTCTTGGGAGTCTAGAGCGGTCTCAGGTGGCCAGAAGCTGGCAAATATTGTCCCAATTTTTAAAAACAGCAAGAAGGATGATCCTGAAATCTACAGGGCTGTCAGTCTCACAGTGCCTCTTAAGGTTATGGAGAAGGATATTCTGGGAGGTATTGAAAAAACACCTGAAGGACAACATAGCCATCAGCCACAGGCAGCACAGCTCCATGAGACGAACGTTCTGCTCATCAAAGCTGATTTCATTTTATGAAAGGTAACCCACTTGGCTGATCAAGAGAATCCAGTTGATGCCATGTTTTCAGATTTCAGTAAAGTTTTGACACCATCTCTCATAGTATCCTTCTGGATAAAATGTCCAGCACACAGTTGGACAAATACATCATGTAATAGGTGACCAATTGGCTCATGGGTCAGGCACAAAGGATTATAGAGAATGGGGTGACATCAGGCTGGTGACTGGACACTAGGGGGGGTTCTACAAGGCTTCATCTTTTGTTCCATGCTCTGCAACACCTTAAACGACTTGGGTGCCAGACTGGAAGAGATACTAAGGAAGTTTGCAGGTGATACTAATTTGGGAGGAGATGTTGATTCCCTAGAAGGCAGAGAGGCCCCAGGGAGAGTCCTCAACAAATTAGAAAAGTAGACAATCACTAACAATATGAAGTTTGACAAAGACAAATGGTGGATCCTGCACCTGGGACGGGGCAGCCCTGGATTGCACATAGACTGGGGAATGAGCTGCTGGAAAGTCATGCCACGGGAAGGGGCCTGGGGGTCCTGGTGGATGGCAAATTGAGTATAAGTCAGCAGTGCACTGGCAGCCAGGAGGGACAACCACATCCTGTGGAGCATCAGGCAAAGCATCACCAGCTGGGCAAGGGATGGGATTGTCCTGTTTTGCTTAGCACTGGGATGGCCTCAGCTTGAATAAAGTGTGTAGTTTTGGTCAACACAATATTGAAAAGATATTAAGCTCTCAGAAAACATCCAAAGGAGGGCAACAGGAATGGCAAAGGGCCTTGAGGGGAAGCCATATGAGGTCTGAGGTCACTTGTTTTGTTCAGCCTGGAGAAGAGGAGACTGAGGAGATACCTCATTGCAGTCTAGATCTTCCTTGTGAGGTGAAGCAGAGGAGCAGACATCAATCTCTTCTCTGTGGTGACAGTAGCAAGACTTGACGAAATGGCATGAAGATGAATCAGGGGAATCAGGGTTGGATATTAGGAAAAGGTTCTTTACCTAGAGGTAACAGGCTTTCCAAGGGAGTGCTCACATCACCACCTGAGAGAGTTTGAGAGGCATTAAGACAACTCTCAGGCTCCTGAGTGTGATTCTTGGGGCTGCCTTGTGCAAGGCCAGAAGCTGGACTTAGATGATCCTTGTGGGTCCCTTCCAACTCATAATATTCTATGATACAACACACACAGCTGCATTATGGCTAATCTTTCCATTTTGGGATTATGAACCTCTGAAATATTAAAAATTATCTCATCCTGGATAGAAAATATTTGTAGAATATACTTTTTGTGTTTTCTATGATATGCATTGTTTATTCGCAACATTATACAATGACTTCAAGAACTTGAAATGAGAAAAAAATTTTCATAATACTTATAAGCAGATTTCATCTCACCACTCTTTCGCAATTTTCTTTCTAGTATATGTTTTGGACCAAGTTTTCTAAAGCCAACCAGCTACCTTTGGTCTTTTAATTAAGGATTTATGAGTTCAAGATATTTCAGAGTTCATAGATTTCAGAGCCTTGTAATACAGTTGCTTCAAATGTAATGTTCAGCATACTAAAAGTCAGGGCTGGTGTCTGAAGGCTTTTGACCATGACAAAGAAGAGATTCATAATTGTATTTAACAGTAAGTATTATCATGATGTCTGAATTTCAATACATGTCATGAAGATATATGCATAAAGGCAAAAATAAAGGTCTTGGAAACCTTAAAAAAAATCAAGACCATATTGTAATTTAGAAAAACTCATTCATAAAGTGATTAAGTACAAACACTTTAGGAGAATATATAAACTAGGTAATGTATTGCTATTTTAGAGACTGGAAAATAGTCTTTTTTTGACACTAAGGCTAATTCCTGATGCTTTAGCAACATGAAATCACCTTTCAAAGTGAAAACAGATACATCTATCTGTTCCTGTGAAAAAGGAATGAGTAATTATAAAGGTGTTAAATTCTATCGATGTATATGAGGATCAAGCCTGAAGTGGTTTTGAGCCCAGATTTATACTACATGATGCTAAAAGAAACATTTTCAGTGATGACATGGTGTGTTTCATCATAATATCTGTGAGACCTTAATTAAAGAATGAAAAACTAACTGCCTAAAAGGGGAAAACACACTGCAAGAAGTTCTTGGAACTGCAGAACAGACTGAGATATTGAAAATATTTCAAGTGGACAAGTATCTTCCTATTAGAGAAAGTAATATATTTTACATCACAACCTCACTGCAGCCACACTAACTTGATGGTACATTGCAGAGATATCCAGAAGATGTGCAAGTCTAACAGCATTTAATTCAGCCATGCCAGCTCCTGCCTGTGAAAGAACAGACTTTGTGAAGCATATTGCCAGATCAGTCTCTATATTGTTCACACTTTGCAGGGTCTGAGAATCTTGCAAGATCTTCTGCCAGCAGCTCTCCATGAACGTTGAGTTTCCTTGAAAGCTCTTTTGCCACCTTAGTCACATCTTCGTCTCCTTTGGTCTAAGTTTTGTTATCACCATTAGCTGTATTGGCCACTGATTTTTCTATTATAAACTGTAGAGCAGCTTTGGGATTATTGTGCTGTAATCCAGCTCAGAAAAATGAACAGATTGAAGACAGAATCCCACACATATGTTGCATAGCAGAGTCTTCTGACTCAGCACAGCAGGAGTTATCTGATACAATATAGAAATGAAAATTTTCTTACATTGTCTAGATAACTGAGACAGGATAAAATCTAGCCACATTTCCATAGTCCTCCAAATTGTCTGTGCAATATATTCCTACCTACATTCTGATATGCAGTTCATCTTTGAGAGCTGTCATTTTACCAAAAGTGGTGCAGTTTCTGGCAATTTCATGAAAGCAAGCTAAAAGCCTTGGGCCAAAAGTGAACTTTTCTCAAATTATGTCCAAATGGACCAGGCTTTTTCATATTCTGTAATTTCTCTAAGTAGTTTAAAAAGAACCCAGAAATGTTATTCTAAAAACTTGCAAGTACACTGACATAACAGGCATTTTAAAAAATCAATCTAACTAAACATAATCATACTGTAAATATTATCAGATTTCCAGCTCCACAGGTGAAATGTACTGTTTCTTTCTCCATTTACCTCTTCTTGTGCTTCACAGATTCACCTTTCTCTGTCTTTCTCCTTTCTGTCAGACCAGAGGAAGATTGAGCAGCTTCATTGACAGGAAAGTTAAAATTTACAGACTAAAGCTAGACAAATTTGCATTGCAGTAGTTAATTCACTCATTTCTCAGGAACACCTTCAATGTAATATAAACAGTATTGAAGAAAAACTAACTTTAGGTTTGGTATTATTCACAAATATACATTCAGACCAAGCTTTAAAAATAAATCACAGTTGTGAACTGATTTTAGTGCATTTCTAATTTTCTACAATATCCTAATTGTATGATTTACCTTAAAGTCACGATTAAGACATCTATATTGCTTAATTATTAAATTAATTTCTAAACTCTATTCTGTCTTAAAATTCATTGTGAAATTCATTTTGAAAAGGTAAGGGAAAACAAGGAAAAAAGAGAAATGCAGAACATGAGATAAAATTTTGCTAGAACATTGATTTAAAATCTTCAGACTCCATAAAATTCATGCTATATAGACATCTAAGTGACCTTATCCAGCAAATCAGAAGATAAAATGAAACACAACTGATGACTGCCACGACTGTGCTTTCAGTTGTAAAAGTTCTCATCAGAACTTCAAATGAGAAGGTTTTGATAGATGAGCAATCATGAAACATACATGGAAAAAAAAGCTATTGACATGCTACATTTTCTTAGACAAACTCTAACCTTTAACACTAGAATAATGAAAAGAAAGTTACATATAAAAATAAATGTAAAAATCTTTTCCACCAAAGAGTCATTTTCCTAAATCATTTTCACAAAAGTCCAGCTGCAACCTGGGCATCATTTGTGACTGGAAGGTAAATACTTGACTCACTTGGAATGAACAGGTTGTTGTGAAAAAGCAACTTCATACTGATCGTGAAACTAGGTAAATGGAAGCTTCTTGTCAGCCAAACCTCTGCTCTTCTATGCACCACTGCCAATGGTATTTATATATTCTCATATTTTTGTTTAAGATAAATTCTGAGTCAATTTGAACCTAAAATATCTTAGCAAGTATTAGTGGCTTGCATTTAACATTTTATATTGCAACTTATTAGTTGTCAGATCATTGTTGATGATTGGAACATGATCATTTTTTATTTTTCATTCTTGACAATATGCGTAAGAGAAAACTGAACTTCACCTTATTAAAGAGTTTAGGGAAACAACTGTAGAAAATAAAGAAAAAGTTAAGGCATAACAAGTCATATTTGTATCTGGTTTCATGTTATCTCCTGTGAGGAACCTTCGCTTTCCTCAGTAGTTCAGATCTGCTGAGGTACTCACTTGACATTAAAGATCTGCTTCCAGCCGAAATGGACAGATAGCTAGCAAGTTATTTCACAGGAATAGCTTGAAGAGCTAGAGAGAAATTATATTTTTTGATTATTAGTTCAGAAAGAATTTGAAATTTTTTGGAGAAATGTACCCTGTGTACTGTGAATAATAAAGCATGCAAAGTTACCATTTACTGGTTTTGTTAATATAAAATTACACATCAACATTTGGCATTTAAATGAACAATCTTATGTGCATTTTCATAAAAACTAACTCAAGAAGTTACTAGCTGAAGAACTTTCTTTTAAAGCTTAAACATACAATAATAGAATATAAATATTCCATTAATGAAAGTATACCTCCACTGCAGAAGTATTCCTCTCAGCTCATAGTGGCCTCATGATGCTGGAAATCAACACCCATATAAACCAAAAGCCAAGAAAAAAATTTTTTAAATTAAAATAAAATTTGAAACTATTGAAGACAAGAAGTGACCTTGGCCTGTTGAAACTGCATGGACATAACAAAACAACACTCTTAGCAGTGCTACTGAAACAGAACAGAACATTTTAGAACTTTGGTTCTTTGGTTTTGTTTTGTCATAAAAAGTAAGATATCAGGATGACATCCTGTTTTCTTTTTCAGATTTCTATGAAACCTTATTCAAGCATGATAATAATAAATCAAAGCACAGATGATGTCAGACATAGAAATATTCCACTGGGTGACACCATCCCTTCTACAGTCAACACAAAGATATTTAACAGCAAGAAAACCTTTCCCTAGACCACTTTTCAAAAACTCAAACTATGGGGTTTCCATCACTTCTCTCTAGAGACTATTGCACATTTCTAATACGTCTCACTATTAGATACATTTTCCTGGTAATAGGACTAAATTTTCCTCTGCTCAATTTCATCCCTGAAAAATGCATCCCTTGGTTGCAGTATGAAACATTTGCTGGTTCAAAGCTAACTATGTATCTTTTTGCTTCCATGTAGCAGCATAACCTACAGTGCTCCAGTTTTATTCACTTTATTTTTTAAAGACTTCATATGCTATAAAAGTCACCATTTTAGTATAAAAAACACAAATTTTTTCCCACTCTTATTTTTTTTTTACATGTGGGAGTTCCACATCTCCATTTTTCAGACCCTGAAATTTAGAAAACTGCACCTTTATACATTGTTAATGGCTTGGGTTATGTCTGCCTCGATTTTCAAAAGCAGTTCACCTTTTACAGAAGAGTTTAGAAAACTTTAGCAATCTGTTAGTAGTTTGACTTCTTTAAACACATGATTTCATGGCCTACTTTCTTATACCAAATGGACTCAGACATATCTAGTACATACAGGTGCATTCCAGAGTAGCTTCTTCATTTAAATTTTAAATATTTAAATACTACATTTACCCTGTGTAAATTCATTTCCTTGATAAAAATTAAAAAAAAAAAAAAAAAAGAAAAGAAAATAAAAAACCCCACAATCAACTGAGGAACAAATGGAGAAAAAAAAGAGGTATATCATTACTTGATTTACATTTAACAAAATTTTGTCTCAGTTTTTCATCTTCATTTTACTACATGCTTATCCCTGTAGTGCCAAACATACCATGACCCTGTTCCTGAGAATACCAGCAGTGTTGTACTACATCAACCCAGGTGCTTGCATGCAAGCAGGCACTAGAAAGACAGTTAGCTTTTCCTGGTTTGAAGGAGTTTCTGAACAACAGTGTACACACAGCTGCTGTTTTATTGGGTGTTTGCTCCAGTACATGCCTAAACATGTCTAAATCATACCCATCTCCGAACACTGATATAAATGCTCCTTGTCTAGTGCTTTAATATTATTCGAGGTGTAGCATCTTTAGACCTTCACATATTTAGAAAGATGGGAAGATTGGTAAGAAGTGGATTTCATGAAAAACATATAGATACTGACTTTGGCTCAGTTGAAATCCAGGGCTGACTGCTGAGAAATTCAGCATGGAAGAGTGCAAAATGAAATGTCACATGAGTGGCAAATCCCAGAATTTTTTTACAAGATGTATGTAGCAGCAAGGCACATAGGTTCGGATATCAGGGCCACATTTGGCTAAAAGAACAGTTTCCTTCTTTGGCTCAAGTTTTCTTTAAAATTGGGGCCAAGTGAACTGGTTTTACTGAAACAAGAACTGACCTGAACCTTAACCAGACATGAACTACTTTGTAAATATTTCAGAGTGGCATGAAAAATGTAAAATTCTGCAGAAATGCTTATGCATGTATTGCTTGGTTCTGCCATCCTTACTCACATCAAATAGTCTCTTACTCTTTGAGTAGTCCCACAAAATATATGTATTTATCCAGGGAATAAGATAGCTGCACAGTATAATGGTACAGAACAGCACTATTTTTGACTATGTCTTTCTTTAGCGGTTGGTGAGGAAGATGTCTCGTATAGCAGACTTGACATTAATGCACAATAAAATGCCTAGAGAGAGGTAGATACTACTGTTTAAAGCAATTTCTGAACTAGACCCTTTTCTAATCTCTGCTCTATGTACAGTACTTAGTATCAATCTGAATACATTTTTTCTACGTTAAAATCTTCTTTTGATGCTGCATCTGTCACGCAGCCAACATGTCTGACCCAGATGTACTGAGTAAACCCTGCAGATTATTTGTCAAACAAATTCTGGAACCTAATATTTGGGTCTTTTATTTAATTGGTATGCAAATGAAGAAACAAGACAGCATTTGTGCTCGATACAGTTGTCACTTCTAATTCTGGTAACTTTCATTACCATGCTTACAGATTTTTTTTCTTACACGCAACATCTGCCAATACTACCTAAACCACAGGAAGTTGACAAACCTGTGCAAACTTCCTCTCAGTCTCACTCTCGCTTTTTGTTATCTGTTCCATGCACACTAATTTTGTGCATCTGAGGCCTCTGCTCGCCAGAATTATGCCTGCTTCCTAACACCTCTGCCTCCAGAGCTTTGGATTTGAAATTGAATAGACACAGAGCCAATTTATCATAGGATGACATGTGTCATGTTCATGGTATAACCAGAGGGACCTACTGTATTCACTGTATTTATCCTTTTGTTGTTAACACAGACAAAGACAATATGAGCAATAGACAGGTATTAAATTTTCAAAATACAATACATATAATTAACTGTTCTTCTGTTAAAGTTGGGGCTTTTAAATGTAGTACTAGCTCATTTTGTTCAACACCAGATTTCCTTTGTCAGATAATCATCTGTCATTCAAGCATGCAGCATATTAAAATATGTGAGTGCAAAATACCAATGTATTAGCAGCAAGTCTTCAAAAAAGAATTACATGCATAAAACCCATTACATACATACTCTTTCTTTAAGTAAGAAGTCCTAATCAGATTTAATGATAGCTGACACATATTTGTATATACTAATGTTGTTTGTGGCTATATTTATACCTAGCTATGCATAATGTGTTTGCAGAACAGATGTATAAATATGTGTATATATATATGTCTATAATATGCAGGTCTATGGATGTGCTTTTGTGTGTTTGCATATACATGTATATAACATATAGTTTGCTACAGATAAAGATGCAGACAAAATTAGTAGCCTAACTAGCAGTGGGTACATTAAAAAAAAAAAAAATATTGAGAGAAAATTTCTATCAAAATGTATGACCATAAATTTGGTTTCCTGAGAGTAAAAATGCAAAGGTTTATGTAATTTGCTTGTCATCTCCTGATTCTGAACCACTCCAGAGAAAGAAAAATCCCAGGAACCTTTCAGATGATTTCCATGTATGTTTTCTGACACCTCATTCACCTGCTGTTTTTTTTGCTGAGCAAAGTCACAAAGCAGGAATGAGTCTACTCTTTCATTGTGATGATAAACTCACAATATGGTTTTATTTTAAATACCATTCCTAAAAAATCTTCTTAATTAAATCTACTGGTTGATCTACACAATAACACCAAGGTGGGCTTGTTGAAATGGTAAGAGATGAGAGCTATTTGGGAGACAGACGTTCAGGGTTTTATTTCAGAAACATGTAGGGGTCAAGTAGAGACTAAGACTAAACAGCCTGAATGAAAGGGAATAAGACCCATTTCTACAAGTATGTTTCTCATTCAGGAAATCCAAACATATATTTTTGCATTTATTCAAACATATATTATAGAATGCATATGAGTTGGTTATCTAAATTCATAAATAATTAGAAGTCACCAAGGTGATATCCTATTACTTCTCCCCCATATTGGATGAAACAGTGGATTAGCACATAGTATATAGTAAATAATGGCCAGACAAATTGTATTTCACACTACTGAATTTTAGTTATTCAACTATTCCAAAATCACAAAAAGAAAAAAAATGGGTTTGAATGTTTTCATAGAATGCAAATGATAGACAAAAAATTCTGCATTTTCATTTCCATGTATGATGTGATTTGCATGATTACAGTCCTAGTAAAAGAAGAAGAAAAGTGAAGAAGGAGGAAATCTTGCTCCATGCATATATACTATTAAGAAATAATCTACTGCCACTCTTTCTCAATTCAGCAAAGTGTAGGCTTCCAATTTTTTTTTTATTTTACAGTATGAGAAGCACCAGATTTTATTGCTAAACATGAGGGATAGAAAAGAGTTAGCTGAAGTCTTCAAAAACTCAAGGTATATTCAGATTGTCATTTAGATGAAAGATGAAGGGCTTTGATCTTATTTGATAGAATTCAGTTGCTCCACTCCTAGTAATGTAAAACCTAGTAAGTAGGAAAAAAATGTGGGTAGCGGTAGGGTAGAGGGAGTTGAAATAAAAAATGAAACAAATAATGGTCAAAACCAGGAAAACATTAACAAGAAAGAAACAAAATAATTCAAATTCTTCATAGTAGTCTCTCTTCAGTAGGAATAAAAATAAATAGAAAGTTGGCAGTAAATTATTGCAATAAGTTAGCATATAAGATAACCAGAACTAGGCTTATTATGCATTTTGTTTTGTTTTATTTTAAAACAATTGTAGGGAGAAAAAGCTTGGATTTAGCAAAGAATTTGCAACTAAAAATTTTCTGACAGTACTGCCTCTGCCCATCTGTGCAAAGATCTTTTGTAACACAGACATAGCAGTGATGAAGAGCATAACATGAAATACCATGTATTTGGCTCATTTCAAGATCCCAGCAAGGAAGCATGGCTCAAAAAGCATAAAATGACTGTGCAAGTTTTCCAGCATAAATATTCTAGTGGATAGCTGTTAATTGTCAAAATAATCTTAGGTCAGTTCTCACAATCACATACTTAAAATTGGCAGGGAAAGTTCCATTTTTTTTCTAGGGGAAGAACAAGGTTGGGGGAGATTTTCCTATCCTCTTTAATATTTTCTCAGTTCCATGACTAAAATATATATTTGTATATGAGAAATAACATGGAACAGAGTGATGTTGTTTATATTTCATGCACAAGAGGATACAGATTTTATAGGATTAATCAGTGGAGCAATGAGAATGAGATAGAAAAGGCAAACATCATCAGGCAGAAATAGGCCAAAATATCTACAAGGTAGAATATCTTTCTCTGTCTTATAAAAACAATATAATTTGTTTCTATTTTACAGTGAACACAGGAAAATATACAAACATAATGGGGGGTGAATTTTATGTGAATTATTATAGCTCTAATGATTCAAAGTTCTTCGTGCCTGTTATAGCTATCTCTTAGGAGATTGATCAAAGGCAACTCCTGACCAGAGTCCTGTAAGTGACTCAAGTGCAACTTTTTACTGTTCCTGGTGTTCTTAACTATATATTTGGAAAAAAATAATAAAGCACATAATACTTCAGCTCCAGTTCTATGCATCTATAGACATCTATGTTTTGCTGCTCATTGATAATGGGAAATTTGTTTCCTGTTACACAAGTTATACAGTATTAAAGAGTCTGGGGTTTTTTCGCTCTGCAAGCAGATATAACAGATCCAGAAGTACAGATGAGGACCAAATCTGATGAAAATCTTTGAGTCTTTCCAATGCTGCTGATAGGAGTGCAGGGAAAGTGACTGAAGTCTTCCCAGCCTTCTCGTCTGGGCAGACAATAAAGCGTTAACTAAAGACAGAAGAAGACAAAACATAAATACAGGAAGAAAATACATGTATTTCTAGGTGTAAAAACTACTTCTCACAAAAACTGTTCTCTTGAATTTTTTCTCAGAAATTAGTAATTCTACTATTACCTGCTATCTCAGATAATTTATGTGCCCTCTACAAGTTTGAAAATTCCATGTTTATTAAAGAAAAACAAACAGAAAAGATGTGTGACAAAAACGAATAAAAAAAATTGTTAGAGTCATAAGGGATAAAGGGTCCAGCTTGCCCACATACATAACTCACAGTGCTGCTGAATGACAATTGCAAATTTAGATGGCAGTTATCTCTATACAGATAAGTAGGAAAGCTATATGGTCAGAAATTCAGACTGATGAGAAAATACTGCTTACAGGCAGCTTGGGATTTTTGTCTTTCTCAGACCCTTTTTTTAATAGAGAAATCAGGCTAAAATAATTTTATCCAGAAACAGAAACAACAAGGATATAAATCAGACTGATTTAAGCAACAGACCTCAATATAAACACTAGAAAGACTGTTCAACCCCACACTTCCAGCTCTGCACAAGGCATTTAATTATGTGCAATGCTGAGAACAATTCATAGTAATCTTGCCTGGATTTTTCTTTGGGTCCATTTTATTTTTGAAATCCATACACTTCATCATTAAATGAGTGAAGAGACCTATCAGGCACCATTCTAATCCATAAGGACCCTGATTCTTCCCCCTTTCCCAAAAGCCCTGGATCCCTTTATTTGCAGAAAATTGACCTATATCAAGATGTTCCAGAGTCCAAAATTCAACAATTAAATACAAATTTCCTAGCTCTATGCTATTCAACCTAAATTTGCCTCCAAGACACCCGGAGAAATTTGAAACACTTCATTGTATGCTTCCTCAAAGCACAGAAAAAAAGTGGATAGAAGCAGCTCTTGAAAAGTTTACTTGCAGTTTGAACAGACCAGCTCTTCCTACCCTACCAGGCCATTCAGTTCATCCATGAGTTGAAAACAGTAGAGAAAAAAAGAAGAAATCTCTTGCCAGCTCTTGGATAAGTTTTGGTCTCCAGTCAGATTTGTTTTTATGGAGGAGAGCATAATATCTGTGTTTTAAATGGCTGTGCTTCTGAAGATTTTATTGCAATGTCTGCTACAGTTTAACATCTGCCCATGCTCTCAAAGTGTCACTGTCTTGAAGGAGAAAGAAAAAGGGAAGACTGACAATGACAACAGACATTAGTGAATGTTCACAGTCTTGCACATGAGATAACAAAGCACAACCAAGCAGTGATGACTAGAGATATGGAAAAAGGGTCACACCCTCCTTTCAATACTTTCTACCTTAGCTAGCCAAGTAGCAAGGCAGTAGCAGTAGCAAATAAAGGTCTGTCCAGATGTGAAGCAGTCTTTTTTTTTTTTTTTCCTAAATATTTACACCTCTCTGTTTTCAGGGTCTGCTGATGTCTTCAGATCTAGCATGTATCCATGACACCAGCCTTTCTCAGTGAAGGGCTTGGACCTCGCAGAGAAAGGGAGCTCATAGCCTTCCAGGGGCACAGAAGGTTTTCTGTGTTTGTAGAATGACATAACTTTTCAGTAGTGCCATATATGAGCAGTTGTGCAGCAATCACAGGACACTGAAGGAGGCAAAGGTCCTCATCACTATCTCTCTGCGGCTGGAGCAGCATAGGGATGATGTCAGTCAGCACAACTGCCTGCAGCAAGAAGATCACACCGAGGATATTCTGAAAGCTTTCACTTCTCTTGTCCATAGAGATCGTTTCATTCCAGAAACATGGTGCAAAGATGAGTTTTGAGTATAATCTGGTGAGGAATGAAAGGCCGCTCCACCGTAAAGCCTCCAGTTGTGTTACAGACGGTATCAGGACTCTGTGCACTCTCCTACCACAGGTTCTTGTCATGTATAGAGCCCTGACGCTGTTTTTTTTCACTAAAATTTATATTCACAGGGCTATATGTGCAATGGAAAGAAGTTAAAGTAAAATTAAAAAAAAAAAGTCTAATCTTTTTAAAACAGAAAAAGAATAGGAAGAAACAACAAAAAAAAGCTGAAAGCTGTAATTCTCTTTCTAGAGGGCTAAAGGTTAGCTTTGTTAACAATGATCTTGTCAGTGACCCTTCAAGCCCTCTCCTGTTCATCATGAGAAAAGCATATTGATTTCTAAGAGGGCCTTAAAGTGCAAATTTTTTCAGATAGTGTAGATTTCAGTCTTAGAGGAAATAGAGATGAAACCTGCGATGACGATGGTTAATAAGTAAATATTCAGCAGTGCTCGAATGAGTTATTTACAATTGTATCTGTTAGTACCTATTAGATACATCTATTTTTTATTACAACTATGTTTTCACATTATTTTTCTGGCTAAAAAAGAGACCTATGAATTATTTGTCCATTTGTGTAGCGGGTCATTTTTTATAAACTGAGTAATCATGGGATTCCTCTGATAGCACTTTTCATCCATAATAAATCTGATGCTTTATCACTGAAAAGGACAAAAAGTAAGCGTTATAGATAATAAAGAACAAGGGGGGGAAAGGCTATTGAAGAATTTCAGAAGAAGCTCAGTAAGAAAATCATCAGCTCTTGAGACTAAGTATTACCACTTTCAAGGAAAGCTTGAGATATTTAGGAAGGACGAGAACATGGAGATAGAAACAATTGTGTTTCTAATCACCTTGCAGATATTATTAATAGGTTACAATTGAAATTAATTATTATCTTTTCTTTTGAAGTTAGAGTCTCTTTTAGAGTTAGACTTAGCCTGATGCTGTTAGTCACACACAGACTGGACTCATCTTCATTTTCCCAAGTCACTGATTCAACCTATTTTCCTCCGTTCTTTGTTTCATATAAATCATAAAGCAGCTGGGATGGGGTGGAGGGTAACAGGTGCTGACCAGGCTTATTGGTTTAAACAGGATTGTTTGTGCTCAACAGGGTGCTGAGAAATTGCCCAGCACATTGTAGTGTGAGGAAAGTTAACAAAGAAGCATACATGCTGCACACCAGGTAATGAGCAAAACACTACATTTTTTATTTTGATGTATGCCTTTGTCACTTGACAATGTCATTTCTCTAGCCACTGACAAAGTTACTTTGTTTTTCTTTATAGTGACAGTCTCATACCATTTCTCTCTCTGAGTCTACATATTAAAAAAGAAAAAAAAAAAAAAGGCAGGGAAACTTGATGTTCTTTGTTTGGGATAGGATGAGTGACAGTATACAAAGTGTGGATTGGATCCCTGCTGTGTCAGAGAAACACCAGTCAACATAGTAGAGATGGTCAAGTTACCATTGACTTGTCATCTGTTAACTTCATTTTCTGAGACAAGTTTAGCCTTATTTCATCTGGAAGTACACACACAAAAAACAAACAAACAAAAAACCACAACAAACAAACCCCCCCTCCCCAAAAAAACCCACCAAACAGACAAACAAACAAAATAGCACAAAACCAAAACAAAACCAAAAAACCCCACAGGATTATTCTATGTGCTGCCACAGATCAGGAATTGGAGTTCTTATATCTGCACCTGAATCAGATACTTTTCAAATCTGCTTGGTGCAGCCATATTACATATAAATATGTATATACATAGGTATGTATACTTAAATCCAGTTTCATCCATGGACTAATATTAGGCAGTTATTGGGAAGTGGAAAACAGACACCCAGAGATTTCAGAGTAAGTTCTGAACTAGCTAATGAGTCTAGAAAAAGTGCCTGCTTTGAAAATCTACTTTACTTATGCAATGGTAGCTGAGATTACTCTAGGTTTCTGAATAAAATTAATAAGACAACATGTATGAAAACATTCTTTCCCTTCTGAGGTAAACTACAACTAGTCTTTTTATATCTGCTAGTTGTAACCTTTCTGATAGAATTTTGTCCCATCTTCTTCACTGTCCTTGTCTTCCTACAAACTTTAGAGTTAAGGCCAAGTCAGTCTTTTCAGTTCTTGAAGATAATTTTCCACTTTGCCTTCACTCTCAGGTTTATTTCACAGACTGGTTAGATCTCAGCATTCATTTTTGATCAGATTAGTGTCAATCCTGCACTTAGATTATTTCTGCAGCAGGCAGAAGGCTCAGAAGACCAGGGTCACCTTCCACTCTGCTTGCTGCTCCTATGTGCTTTTGCTTCTCTCCTTCACTTTCACTCCTGAACTTTGATGGTAACCTTTCAAGCAAACAACTGTCCCAACATTATAGTTCTTCTCTGCTGTCCTGGA
>JAWWEW010000088.1:1624945-1642624 GCA_035583185.1 Anabacerthia variegaticeps | reverse complement strand
TCTACATTACCATGTATGCAGATTAAAAGGCCTACAGAGGGTCTCACAAATTCTCTGCCTTAGTAACACTCTTAATGTTCATTTCCTCACTTTGTGCTCCAGAATGTTCTCTTTATTCTTTCTGCAGCCAAATATTGTTACATTCATCATTAAAACGTTTAACATGAAGATTGTTTAGTTTTAGTTGTGCAGAAAAAAAATAGGCTTTCCTATGTAATAGTTTATATTATAGAGATCGTGTTACCAAACTTTTGAGATAAATATTTATTTATGCAGCTAAACAATAAAACCCAAACAAAAAACCAAACCAAACAAACAAAAAAACCCCAACAAGTAAGTCCTTACTGCTTGGAAAATTGCTTCATTTTTTTACTTTCCAAGTAGGCTGAGCAGGACACAATCCCTGAATCCTTGACTTCCAATAATGTGTTACCCTGCATTGCTTACTGTAAATGAAAAACCAACATACATAGGCACAGCCAGTGTGCATATGTACATAGCTAGCTTTCCAGCTGTAGTTAGACCAACTATTAAGAGCTAGCAACTATTAAGAAAGGGAGACAAAATGCAGTACATAATACTCAGTAGTGTAATGACACTGAAATACATTAGGAATAAAACACTGTGCTGTCAGACAATACCCAGGTCACCAGTTCCAAATGACATCAGTTACCTTTGATGAATAAAATATTCATGCTGTGCTATGTATTTAGTTTCCTTTCTACCCAGATATGTTCTGCCACATCTGCATATGAACTGTTTCTTCTCTTAAGTTACTCTGGAAAGAGAAGGGGTTCAACTCTTTTGATATTAATATAAACTAGACATGAAAGCACAGACTGAATAAGACTGTAGAGCTAATCAAGGAGTAAATAATATTAAAATGCCTCCTTGCAGTATTTTCCTGAAGAAAATCATCATTCAAATAGCTGAAATTTGTTTCTTCCTGCTCAACTGAGGAAACACAAATTAAATCATCATTACCCTTATCATCTCTCATTGCCTACTTTCTTTTCCTCGGGGGCTGTTGTACAAACAGGTCTGTGCTTTATACATAGGGTGCTAGAATCCAAGCCTTACTCCCTCTCACAGGTCTTCTAGTCATCATCTTGCCCCTGTTAGTCCCTTTCCCATGTGACTCTGAGCTACAGTAAACAGACTGAACAAACTGCTCAAACCAGAGCTGCTTATCTGTGCTTTCACCCTTTACAAAGGCTTTATTTTGCTTCATTTAGTATTTCACCTAATTATATCATGGGATAGAGACAGCTGAGGACTGAAGTAAATAGAAGTGGGATGTGTATCAGTACAATTTCTCTGTACCTGCAGCCTAATTTCCATTCAGTTTTGAGAGGCTTTATCTGTAAAAACATCAGATATATTGCCCTTACAGCTGAGTGCAGGTAAGCTTTTGATCCAGCTACATGTCGGGAGCAATTCCACAGTGAGGGATCAAATCAGAACACCACTGTGTACCACTATCTTAAGCTTTACTAGATAAAACAAAAATGGTAGTTCATGCTCTAGAGAACTAAAAGAAAAGGATACACAAACCCTAAATAAAAACCCAAACATTTATCTTTTTTAAGAGAGTTGACAAAATTATAAAACCTAAAAATAATCCCACCTACCCACAAACATCTGGAAGTCATGACTAATGAAAGGAAAATGTACAAGGAAAAAGAAAGACCAGGGCAAGTTTGCCAAAACTTAAAGATAGGAACTAGTTATCTGTTACTAGACCTAAGGAGATAGGAAATTAAAAAGAGGACCCTTACTGAAATAATGGTTATCACATGGGAAATGCCACAGCATTTTTTTCCCTTTAACACTGAGATCTTGAAAACTTAATGTGATGAGTCAGACTGCAGGTGACCCATTAAATCTGCACGCCATGACTAAGTCCTGAAATTCCCTTGGATAGTCAGACTTGTGTTCCTGCTGTCACATTATCTGACATTTCACCTTTTCCACGTAATATAATTTTTTTTCTTCATAATTAAAATCAACTTGAGATACTCTTCTGCAACATTTACAGTGATCCTGAAACTGAAAAGGTAGATAAAAGCCTCCAGCTGGTCCAAATGTGCCATATTTCTTGTAGGAATAATAAAAACATTATAATTCCATTTCATTTCCAAAAGAGAATCTTTGGAAATAAAAATCAGCACATAAAAACAAAGGTGTATCTTCTCTTATTGCTGTTCTTTTCATTTTACATACATCTGTTTTTCTCTCAGGGAAATAGTCAGAGATCAATAACAGTATCAGCCACCTCAGCCTTTCTCAACTATCTTTTACCCATTAAGGAGACCTATTCCCATCTGTGAAAGGCTGTCAAATTGATGGTTTCTCCTCAAAAGAATCCCCTGAAAAGAAAGAAAAATCCTGTACCTAGAAAAGTAATAAGGTCTTTTACCTTTAAATATTTTATTATTGTTTTATATATCCAGTGACTGAAGTTATTTTTGTGTATGTTTAGTAAAACTTATGAACCATATTTGTTTAAAGATTTTATGCATGACAAACCATGAATATTCAAAATTTTTAACTACTCTCACTGTGTAATGATGTCAAGATTTTTGTCTCTGAGAGCCACTTATTCAAAATGAAATAATACCATTTAACTTTCCTATCATCTACTGGCACTTTTCTCCCATTCCCATAACCTATGCATACTCTTCTTCCTTTTCCTTGTATGCTGATCAAAGCTAACAGGCCTTCTTCCTAGTGCTTTATGACCCTTAGTGGTTCTTCACCTTACCACTGCTTCATCTTCTCCTTCTTTTCTGGAGATATTAAGCCCTGAAGCTATTTCATGGCACTCAGAAACAGAGAAAAAGAAAGCAAAGTACCAACACAACGTAATTAACAAGGGAAAGAAATTTCTTAACAGTTCAGTCTGACTTTGTTTCTATTTTAGTGAATTTTTGTAGCAGACCTGAAAGTCCACTTGGGTCCTGTAAGAAAGAGAAAGTGTTTTAGTAAAAAGTCACCAGGAATAAACTTCTTTTAATGAAATATCAGGAAGGATTCCAGCGGTCAGTGCTAACATTCTTGAAATGATCTTACATTGCAATTTTCTCCTATTTTCACCAGTTAAAGTTTGGAGTATAAAGTTGCTCAGTCCTTTATAGATACAGAGTTCTAAATGTGTCTGCTTTCTGCACATTCATCCACCAATTTTTGAAGACTATGATTCCAGTGACAACTTTTTATTGGAATTTAGCAAAGGAAACATTTGAGATGAGACAAATAAAGGGTCAAAATCTAAAGGGAATTTTTGATGCATTTACATATAAATGTAAAGATAAATTTATGGTTGTATATGAATACCAGCTTTAAATACAGACCTCATTGTTAACACTGTGATAGTCAAAACTGAAAAGTATGGTTTTGACAAAGCATTTAGAAATTTCACTGCCATATCTGCTGATGGAAGGAGGGAGCCTGGAGAAAGTTCACTACTGATGATAACTCAAGAGCCAAGGGCAAAAGAACAGGAAAGGAGATGGGGAGATACAGCATTTCAAACACAGGATCCATCAGAAGCTTTCTCTCTACCAGTCTGAAGAACAGAAAACCATTCAGTTCTCAGGTGAGCACATTTCATGGGAAGACATTGAGACTACAGAGTAATGGGCATTTAAAAAGCCATTTTACAGAATGCAGAACACCATTTCCAGTCTTGGAGTTTTAGTTCACATTATTCTATGAAACTAATGGAAAGGAGGAAAAAAGAAGAGAGAAAATTCCACAGAAAAACCTTATTTCTCCTCTCTGTCATGTCTCATGTTCAAAACAATGTAGCCAGCTCAAAAATATCAGTATGTTTCTCTTGAGCCAGTCTGTATTCCAGGTCTCAACTAGCTACCAGTCACAGGACTCCAAAAGAAAATAAAAAAGACCCCCAATCCTGTGGATAGGAATGGGACTAAAAGAGGTAATATAATATATAAACAGTATATCAAAGAGCCAAAACCAATATCAACAGTATTCTCCTCAAAAAGAAAAAAAAAAAAAGAAAAAAAAATTGACAATAGCATTTCAACTGCCAATTAAAGGAACACAGTATCTTCATATTAAGAACAGAATTTTCATAAAAGCAACAAGCCCCTTAAGAATGGATTTGCATAAGGAGTACATTCAATTAAACTTCTCTGATGTTTTACTGCTTTGGAATCACCTCTTTTCTGAAACTACAGAAAAAATTACAAATCATATTTCTTTGTGCACATAGACAATTTGAAAAGTATTCCTTTTTTCTTTTTTTTTTTTTTTCTAAACAGGAAATTAGCATCAGGGTCAGATTCCCTCTAAGTCCCTTTTTCTATTGAACAGCTATGTAAGTTTCCTTAAACCACTGAGCTTTGAGAGAAGGAAAGTGATCACAATCAGAAAAAAAAAACCAGAAAACTTTCAAGTTTCCAGAACATGGATCATGGCAGTGAGGTGATTCATGGCTAGACAAATTCTCCAGAAAGTAAAAAGTTAGAATAAGCACAAGAATTGTGCAGTAGAAAAAATCATTAGGGAACAATAATGGACTTCTTATGAGCTATCTGTGTGGCCTTGTATAAAAAGCAGTGTAGCTACTCTGTACCTTTATTTTATTCTGCTAAACAAAACCAATAAAATTCTACAATACATGAAAGAACATAAAATAATTTGTGATTAATGCATGTCACTGTACAAAAGGGGAGAATGATATTTTTTTGTTTACAACTGAGACTCCTAAAATTACTGACACATCACAGTCTTCTGTGTATTTAGCATAAAATTGAAGGATAATTTGAGAAAGGAAACTGTATTTTTCCTTCCTTTAGAAAATGAGCTCAACATGAAAATCTGGATTTTCTCTGCAGGTGTTGATTAGTATAAATAGAAACAGTTGAAGAGCTCTGTAGTTGTGGTTCAACCTGTTGAGAGTTTAAGGGTATTTGATCACTTGATCTCTTCCAGTGCTTACTCTATATATTGAAATTATCTTCTTGCTCAAATTCTGCTGTTTGAATTAAGTTAAATCTCCTTATCTTTTTAAGTTGTCTGCTTATTTACCTACAGAAATGAGGTGGGAAGATACAATTACAATTCTTTTTCTCATCTTGTTAGTTCTCCCTTGAATCAGGCAAGTCTTTTGACAGCTCAATTATTTAAATCGTAAGTGCATTGCAATTTTGAGATTGGCAAGTTACAAAAGGTTAATTGGTTCTACCTGCTCAAGTGCACATAAGGTATAACAGATCACAGAAGAGGTCAGGTTGGAAGGGACCACAGAAGGTCATCTGGTCCAACTTCCTGTTCAAATAGGGTCATCCTAGAGCACATTGCACAAGATTGCATCCAGACAGTTCTGGAACACCTCCAGAGAGAGAAATGTCTCACTAATCTCCTCCAGTGCACAGAAACTCACACAGTAAAGAAGTCCTTCCTCATATTCGGGTGGATCTTCCTGTGGAGCAGTTTCTGCCCATTGCCATTTGTCCTACTGGTTGGCACCACCAAAAAGCGCCTGGCTACATCTTCTTGGCACCCTCCCTCTAGATATTTATACATACTAATGAGATTCCCTTTCACTCTTCTCTTCTCAAGGCTGAACCAGCTCAACACCCCCAGTCTTTCCTAGTAAGAGAGATGCTTCAGTCCTTCAATCATCCTTGGTGCTCTCCACTGGACCTGCTCCATGAGGTCCATGTCTCTCATGTACTGAGGAGCTCAGAACTGCACATAGTACTCCAAAAGTGGCCTCACAAGGGCTCAATAGAGGGTCAGGATCACCTCTCTCAACCTGCTTGCAATAGTCTTCCTAATGCGGCCCAGGAGTCCTTGTGTCCTTCTTGGCCACAAGGGAACACTGCTGGCTCATGGACAGCTTGCTGTCCACCAGGATCCCCAAGTCCTTCTCCACAGAGCCGCTTTCCAGCAGGTCAGCCCTCAGCCTGTGCTGTTGCCTGGGATTATTCTTCCCCAGGTGCAGGACCCTGTATTTGCCTTTGTTGAATTGCAGATGTTTCCCTTCTGCTCATCTCTCCAACATGTTGAGATGCTTCTGAAGGGCTGCACAGCACTCTGGTGTACTGGCCATTCGTCCCAGGTTTTTGTCTTCAGCAGGCTTGCTGAGAAGGTTAAAAAAGTTAACCAACACTGGGACCAGTACAGAACCCTGCGGGGTACAACTACTGACAGGCCTCCAGCTAGACTCTGAATCACTGATCATGACCCTCTGGCCACTCACCAGTTCTCAATCCATCTCACTGTCTGCTTATACAACCCACACTTCTTGACTTTGCCTGTGAGGACGTTGAAAGACACAGTGTTGAAAGCCTTGCTTCATTGCCTATCTTCATTGACCTTTTTTTTTTTTTTTGTATCATTTTAGGAGCTGACATAACTCAGTAACTATTAATACTGTTTCACACTACACATGTATTCCATATTTCAGTGTGTGATAACTACAGAAATTTCAGTGCTATATTTTTAAATTCATACTATTGTAAATATGAGTAATATCTGTTTTTTACTTTCATCAAAATCTCATGTATTATGTGACAATCTCATCAAAATTCTGCAGTAAGGACTGGAATGAAGACAAATGAAGACCCTTGTGTGCTGGGGTTTTCTAGTTCTGGCTTCTGCAGTAAATGCAGATGACATAATAATGATCAATAAAATAAAATTCCACCTTTCACTAGATTAAATTTGAAATTCCATAATGTATTAAGCATATGTGTACCAAAATTCAGATATCATACCTGCTTGAGTAGGTAGATCCCCAGTAATCTAAAATAAGATTTTAAATTTATGCACAATGTAATTTTGAACACAGGAATAATATCCTCTCTATAACAAAGCTTTTCATAGTGATTATAAGAAATTAGCATTCCAGATATAGATATAGATATAGATATATAGATATATGTATATATATATATATATATGTATGCACGTATAAGTGTGGTTTGCAGGTTTTGTCCTGTATGAGAAAAAGAATTCTTTTTAAAATCTCCCTTATGAAGAAATAACAGAGAAAGGATTTGAGGAAATGGAGAATCAAAATGGTGATTTTTAAATCAGCATTGAATTAGCGAAATGGTTCAACTGAAAGGAGAAGGAAGAAGAAAGATGCAGGCATGCCTTTGAATCTCTGAACAATCTCTGCTTCTTTTGTAGAGAAAGAACAATTATAAGCATTCCTTTTTCATTTCAGCAAGAAAAAAAAGCAGAATAATAGGTAATGCATTTTTTATTATTTTATACACCTAACTAGTTTTGACTTTATGCATTAATAGATACAAATGAGTTTGTTCAGGGATAATTAAATGAAGAAAAATTAGGGAGTAATAAGGAATATAAAAAATTAACAACCTTTCATGAAAAATGGTTGTTTGACTTCAAAAGTGATAGAGCTTAGATAAGTAACAAAAATGTAGTTTACTCTGTTTGAAGGTCAAGTTGCCCTCATTAAGAAGTCAATTCCAATATGGTCCTAATGTTTACCACTGAACCAAGTAATAAATATCTCAGCTGAAATGGCTGAGCCCAAAAACAGTTAAGAATGGTCACATTTGAAGTAATACCAAATAAGCCTCAAAATTAGTGATTACTGAATTAAGATGAGACAGTTTGCAGGCTCTCAGTCTGCTTCTGGATTATAATGTAAGGCTCCAAATTCAAGTATTGATAGCAGTAAAAGTGAACATACCTGGGACTCAGAATAGGCAGTACCAGGTAGCTGAGCTAGGTAATTCATGAGGTGTTAACCTACACATCTATTTGTTTAGCTTCTGAAAAACATTCTGAAGCCTATGTAAGCTTCATGTTTCTACAGTACTAGCACTATCAATATATTATAACTAAGGAGGATATACAGCCAATTCAGTGACTGGAGATAATGTAAAACAGAAAGTTGCTGTCTACACCTAGACTGGAGGAAAAAATACTCTGATAGCTTGACTCATTTCCCTTTTTTTGAAAACTCCTTGTTAGATATTTAGGTTTTTGTCATATTAAAAAAAAAAAAAAAAAAAAAAAAAAAAAAAAAAAACGCAGGTTTTCACTGAAGACTGGCAAGGTAGTCAGGTCTTCAAATAGGCTCTCTCATCAGAAAACAATGAGTTTCCAGTTATCCTGGCAGTAACTTTCATAGATAATTATCTGGAAAGGACTGCTGGTGTTAGGAAAATTGAAAGAAAAGAACCTAAGATTCAAGGGTATGAGGTCAGGTATGTGCTTGCTAGGATTAAATGGCTGATCTGAAATGACTAAAGTTTCCTGCATGAAAAAGTGCACTTTCATTTGAAAAATGCATGGTTGTATGCACACATAAAGCACTTACCTGTACTTGTTAATATATACCTTAAAGTTACCTTTAAAGTACAAGGAAACTTTCTTCTCACTGACGTTTTAGGATTTAATTGCATTTTGAACAAAACAACAGGCTGATAACATGCAAATAATTTTGATGAAACTGGGTTTGGCCCTAAATAATATCTGAGATTTGTGAAAGTTCATATATGTACTTACTTTAATTTCAGAAACCATTGTGTTTTTGTGTGGAACTTGATTCAGTTTATTGAGTGCTAAATTCAGTTCCTCATTAAACACATATTTCTGTACATGAAAAAAATAGTGGGCAATTCAAAAGAGCATCTAATTTTCTGTAGGTAGATACTATTTCACAAATGCTTCTATCTACATATCTAACAAGTATGTATTTTATTGCAATATAGTATCACCTAGCAGCACCCAAATCAAAAATTCAGCTCGTTTTCCTGCTGTTACTGAGTTACATTTTTTTTTTTTTTTGCAGTTTTGTGCACTTTTCCAGTTTTTATTCTATAGACAGCAAAGTAATGAGCACAAAGACTAGAAGCCATATTATCTTCATCATTTTTTCTTGCTCACATAGCTCACATACCAAAGCTGATTCTATGAAATGCCAAAGCCACCTCATCTTGAGTTTATAGATGAAAGCAATACTAACAAATCTGCTAAATCATACAGAATCAGAGTAGCCAACTAGAGAAACTAGTAAGTATCAAGATAAATAATATTTTTCCATCCATTTAATTTGATATGGAACAACAAAAATATTATTATACCATTATGTAACACATTGTCTTTGTTGTAATAGCTATAAAATAATTTAAATCTCACAATACATAAATGGGTTTTAGAACAGTGAAACCCAACTTTCTAACTTTTCCACAAGTATATTAAGCAATTTTATCAATATCTTTACAACTGAAGTTCAACTACTTAAAGTTAGAAATCATCAAAATTAGGTATTAAATAATCAGCATAAGCTCACTGTTACAGATGGTAAAAGAACTGTAAGGACTCTCTACCTATAATAATATGAAAAGACAATGAGAGAAAATATAATATTTGTATGTATTCTACTAATTATTTAACTTTTTGAATTATCATTATATATTTATAATCTTAATGTGCACACAAATGCCCTCAATATTAAATGGGGTATTATATTATCATTATTAATAGTAGTAGATATGGCACAACAAAAGCAATGTCACACTGCCTATTTGTAATGGATCACTAGTGCCCCCTTCTGATACAAAGTAAGAGGAAATATCAAAGTTTTTCACAGTGTACTGCATGGTATGCTCTAATACCTAGAGATTTCTTATTATTTTTAATTCAGAAAACATGTTAAGACACTAGATATAAACTGAACAGCCTTGTCTTCACAATTCTAACCACTTTCACTTTATTAAACAAGACTGTAAAAGGGAGAAAAAAAGATAAACATGAAAATTTTAGACATATTATTGAAAATATATGACTAACCCTTTATTTTTGAGTCTGTTATCTTACAGTATAACTTTTGGAATTAGTCTCAATTTATATTGGGTTTCAGTTTTTTAAATAATGAAAACTCTTTATGCGTGTAGCTGGGAAAGACAAACTGGAGGTACAACACAGAATTAATCATGTTAAATGTCATATTGCCAGGTTTTCTACAGAACTGGTGCCGACAAGAATAAAGACATGCTCATTCATTATAGCTCTTTCTCTTTGATTTAATATAAAGGGCAAACGGCAGCATGACAGATTTAAAAGATATTGTCTGCAGCATTGATTGCTCTACATCAATACTTTTTTGTAGCTGCATCTTGATGCTGTTTTGTGTGCAAGATGTATGCTCATTCCTCACATAATTTGATATTATTACTCCTTCATTTGGATTGCAATTATTTTCTAACAATTGCCAAACTGAGGATTTGATTCACATATCACTATAGTAAGGAAATTATGTCCTATGAAAGAAAAATAAAGTTTCTTTCTAATTTGAAAAAAATGTTTTGTTTTCTGAAAAAGACACGAAAAAATAGTATTTTTAATTTTTCAGTCCCCTGATATGGACCTTTTTTTTTTTTTTAATATATTTTAATATATATATATATATATATATCATTTTCACTGTATTAAAATTCTAGGACATTCTGTAAAAATACCAGAAAACCAACAGCAGGTTTCATAAATACAAAAAGTGATGTAGTACTTGAACGGGAGCTGTTTGTGCAAAGCTAGTACATAGTCCTTGAGATTAACACCAGGAACAAATTACTGCTGTAATCAGAAGTGCCAACCTAAAACAGGATCTTAATAAGCTTGAAAACTAGTATTTATTGAGGCTAAGCATATGTTTTGGCTGTGAAGTGGCCTCTCTCAAATATTTTCATTATAATTATTTAGAAAAATAATGCTCTCATTTTAATCTGATGTTTCCACTTTCTGTATCTGGGTCTGAACATATTCTCTCTCACCATAATCACTTCACACACAAAAATAAAGAGATTCAGTTTTCTGACATAGCACATTAGTTTCTGCTAACTCTTGCACTAAATATATTTGGATCTGTGCTTCGTGTCACAAATTCTAAGAGGCTGAGTTCATGAAATATGGCAAAAACAGAAGCTATAGGCTTCACCTACACTGCAGACAGTTTTTTTTTCTTGCCAGAAATCATAGACTTGCTAGGTATTTATCAAAATCTTGCCTTCTTCAATTAGAAATCGTAGCATCCCTACATGATAAAACATGTAAGTTCTATGTCAAATTGCATTTTTTCAGGCAAATCAACAATATAAAATACATATGTTGTATATTTGCTCCTCAAAATTCACCATTTTCATTTATTGGCTGTGTCTCCTTACTTGTCATTTTGCCTGTAAAAAACAATAACTCTCAGAGACTGCTTTGCTTCATCATCTTCATGAGCATTCCCACTTACATTTCTAAATCAACTCCAACATTTTTAAGACTACATGACTGACACATTTTGGAGTTTGGATGTTTTTGTACTTAGCTAAGTACATAATTTCCATTAGCCCAGAAAAGGGGATGTGGGTGGAGAGACACCATTTGAAAACAGAAAATATTATATTAACAAGCAACAGGTGACCAAGCTGTCTAAGCTTGTCAGCTGAGCCTGACCTTTGAATTGTCATGAAGTATGAACACTAAAGGGAATCATTTTTTTTGCAGTCAAAAGATGCAGAGGGAACAATGTAGAGAGGACAGTACCAATATATTTTGAGTTTTCTGTTCCAGTCCTTGCAGTCTTGCAAGAGGCACAAGGCTGTAATTTATCTAACTAACCCTTTTACTGGAAAAATACTGTCACAAAATATGAAAATAAGTTTTTGGTTTTTTGGTTGGGATTTTTTTTTTAATTTAGTAGCTTAGGGTAAATTGAAGAAAACAGTTTACATGCAATTAAGCTGAAGAGGTTCTTCAAAAGCAGGTTTTCAGTAGCTGTGTACAATTACAGAGAAATATCCCAAATGTTGCATGTTTCTTAAAAAATACTGTTTTATGTTCTCTCTCTTGGCTGAACTTCCCAGTCTTTGGCACCACAATTTTTAAGGTTAATTTTAAAACTGACTGGGGGGGGGGGGGGGGAAAAGGAAAAAAATCAAAAAAAAGCATGCAAAACAGCAGAATTTGTAGCCATTTGACAAGAGTAAATGAAAATACTATTACAGGGGATAAAACTAGATGATAACAGACTATTGGGAGGATCAGTCATCAATACAGACCATTGTGAGAGAGATGATATGATGACCAATCAATTTTTTTCTCATTAGGACAATAGCATGGCAAACTTACATAACCTAAATTTCTTAGTTACAGCCACGATTTTTTTTTGTTTCCTCTGTCTGCAAGAAAACAGAAGAGCCCAAGTAATAACACCTTCAGGGAAAATAAAAAAAGAAAAAGGATCAAAAACCAAACAGAAAAATCATTCAGAAATGGCTCTTCACAAAGTCATCAAAAGGGCTTAAAGGTACAAGACATCAAATTACTTTTTACAAAGGAATAAGACTGCAGCAGGAAAAAAAAAAGCTACCACAGAGCAGAGTGTCTTAACATATCGGCAGGTGGGTCACACACTGGGAGAGCACACTACCCACAACACATATGATAGGCCTCAGCACTCACACACAGTAAATTTCATGTTTGTAATTCACAGCTACTTGACTGGTGGGGAGCTTGTACTCCATGGGCGACCAGGGTGTTTGGCACGTGCCAGGCTCTGGTTTTACATGGTCACCATCACTGTTTTGACTTCCCAATGCCCATGTTGCAAGGTGAGATTAGAATCAGAATCAGCACATGCTTAAAATTGTGTTTGTGTCTTATGTTCAGCAAGAATGTTTTTCTGAATCCCCTAATAAATACAATTTACATCTTGCCTGATCCGCTTTCTATAGAAAATGCTTACATGTAATGGAAGGTATGCTGTTGAACCACAAAGATGGAAATAAAAAAAAAGGCAGTCCTCTAGTAGACTCTCACAAAAACAACAAGTAGAAACCTTCCAGACCATCTGATCATGCTCCAGACCCTTCCATTCTACTTCATCATCTTCATAAATGATACCTGCAGCTGACGAGAGGCATCAGAGCTTTTATCCACCACTATTTATCTAGGTGGAAGAGTCTGGGTCCAAACAGAGAAAAACCTACAGGCAAAAAATTCCCCAGAATTTGCAGGCCAGGGATGTTAATGCAAATGGACCCAGAGTTCATATTATTCTGTCCCTCCTGTGCTATCCCTGGTAGGGTCCTCAATACGGCTGCCAGTCCCTGTGCAATGCCTCCAAGTCGGGCTACAGATCTGAATTGGCTGACGTCAACGGAGCGTTCAGAGGAGTCAGAATCTGGCTGTTTTGGCCTGTTAGCCAGTGTCTGACAACATGGCTCCATCCTCTCCTACCAGCTTTTTTCAATGTTGAATCCTTCTTTTTATTATTTTTTTTTTTTTTTTTGATGAAATGGCCTCAACTTTCTCATACCTTCTCCTGCTGTAGAGGGGGTATGCCTGAAAAGAAATTGGAAAAGGATGAAAAGGCTGGCTTAGCAAGCTAGGAAATCAGTAACACAAGGAGAGAGAAGGAACTAATTTGTTAGGAAAACAAAACAAAACAAAGAAACAAAACAAAACAAACAAACAAAACAAAACCAACCTTGCCTGGCCCTGAGCAAAATTCAAGCTCAGATTCTTCTAGCTCTCAAGCACATGTACTTGCTGCAAACAGATCTTCTCCAGAGAAGATCCCAGATGCCTGGGGACAGCCCAGGACATACCAATGCTTTGAGACTTTTGCAGGTCATAACAGCAGTACTTCACATTAAAATGGTCCTCACTGGCTGTAATACAAGCTATTCAGTTTTCCTTGCACTCACAAGGTCATGGGTTGTGAACAGGAAGATGCTGTAGCTGGCTATGACTGTTTTCATGTGGAATTTGGTTTTTTATAGGGAACTCTATCACCCAGATTCCCATATAGTGCTTTAAAAGTTTTGTGCATTTTACCAAGAGTTTGTCCCTCTTCTCACCATCTTCCAACTAACTCGCCTTTAGAACAGACCATAAGGTTACGGCAGAACCAAAAGCTCAGTGTAGCTTCTGAAGTTGGCACTCTGTGCCTAGTAAGTGGGAAAAAGAAGCAGCACTCTAGCTGCAGCACTGAAGATAGTCACTTTACATTACTCCAAATAAACTTTAGCAACAATGTTCTTAAAACAAAAAAGTATTGCCTGAAAAGATATTGGGAACCTAAAATCTTTTGCTCAAAGAGCCATTGCAGACTGTGTATTGTTTTTCAGTTGGAAATGTGCAACTCACAGTAGAAATGCATATGTGTCCGTGTATGTCTGCTGTGTGTGAAGTCTAGAGGGATTATTTCATGTTAATGAGAGCCAAGGAATTCCTCTAGCAGCATCTTGCATAAGTGAGAATCACATATTTAAAGCTAGCCAGTGGCATCTTTAACTTACATGCTAGTTTCAAAAAGGCTTTCTTTTTTCCTACTACTTTTTGAGGGTGGAGAAGCTACAACTACACTCTTTTTTGCTATCTCACTTCCATTTTGCATGTCCACTAACCCTTCTACAGAACAGATCTGCACCCTTTGAAAAAGTTGTAAGTGGAGTACATGTTATTTGCTTAATGGGCAAATACAAATTTTGCAGAATGAAAGTGGTAATACTATACAATTCTTCCCCCAAATCCATTAAATGAAACTGCAGGCTATATAATGTGTAAATTGCAGCAGATTATGCTTCTAAGATTTGTATTCTTCCTTTTCTCAGACTCCTTTCTCATTTCTTCCTTCCTTTTTTTTTTTCCCCCCTATAAAGCAGTATGGAAAGGGATGTTTTTCAATAAGAGTAGCTGTTGTTCTCATTAATTTATTTGGTTTAGTATCCTTAGCAGTAGGAAAACATGGTAAATTTCCCAGTTAATTTTCTACAATTTTTAAACAAATACAGATTAAAATATAGAGCCACTCAAACCTGTGAGAGTTTTTCTCTCACCTTGCAGTAAATGAAGTTCTATAGTTCAGAATACTTTATAGTAATTTAATTCACAATTTCTGCTATTTTGCAATGCAATTTCTTAAATGAAACTCATTGTTTGTCCACAACTGAAGCATGTAGCTCCAGAAGAGCTAGCACTGATTTGTTGCAGAGGTCTGTACAAAGCTCTTGTTTTAGAAATCCCCATCTAGGCTAGACATGGATATAACACAAGGCTGCAATCTTTACACAGGAAAATATGCCCCAGACAACATCTATAAAAGAAAACACAAACTGCAAGACAAAAATCAAGACTTATTTTTTTCTACAGTTTTTATTGAATTTTAAGTATTTTTCACTACACCAATACAAACTAATCCACCTTGCAGAACTGTTGTTAGGACAGGAAATGTAGCATTAATGATACAGGTTGAATAGTGATAACCTCTCTATCCCTAAACTTCTTTCCATCCCAAACAGAGATAGACAATGCAAAACAGCTGGAGGGAAAAGGTACAGAAAACTGCCTAAGTGTCTCTGTATAGCAGATAATTAACAGGAAGATGAGGCCACTACAAAATTCAAGGAAAGCAACCAAATAAGAAAAAAAAATTAGATTCTATGCAGAAAAAAAGAATTCTTTCTTTATGTGACCCTTGATAAACACATCTACTAAATCCATAACTACTGTGACTTACTAAAGAACTGAGGAAAGACAAAACACCTTTCCTGCAAAGATTTTAAGGGAGTATGAGGCAAGACTCATTTTAAAATAGTACCATTAAAGGCTAGCTGGAGCTTGCAGTAGCAGAGACCCAAAAAAAGCCCATTCAAGACAGTATTTTGTTTAAAATTGAAAAATCTCTGTAGAATGATTCAGAAATAGTCGGGAGTTTTTAGTTCCTGTACATTATTTTAAATATGAAGCAACACCTCAACATTTCATTCTAACTACCATTTCTTTTATTCTCAAAGTAATCTTAGTAGGTGGAGGGAGGGAAAGAGAGGCAAACCTTTTAAGTATTTCTAGCTTGATGTGGGGGTGGAAAAAGAAGCTTGTAGAATCTGATAGTGACTGCCCCTTGAAAACAATAATTAGCTTGAGAAAAGCACAGCAGTTTCAGCTGTCAAAAGGCACGAAATCCCAGTGTCACCAGTTTGATCAGCTCATTGATAGGATATGCAAAGACTGTTCAGAAACGAAGGAGCAGCAGTGATATGGATCAGCACGTTTGTATTTTGTCAGTTTTAGGCAGTGAAAAAATATCATGATCATCAAATTTGAAAAAGTAAAATATATCCCAGAACTTAAACAGTGTGAATTATAGTTCTAAGGATGGTGTCTTAGTTAAGCTTTGCCTTTTTCTTTTCTCAAAGAATAAACAAAATATGGGCTAAAAATAATGCATGTGCAAAAGAACAGGAGGAAAAAAACAGAACAAAAACATTTGTTAAGCTGACCTCACTTGCCCTTTGGACATAAAAAAAAATTAGTAACTATGCAAAACAAATTTTCGTTGAGTTCCCAATGCAGTAAGTAAAAAAAAAAAAAAAAGAAAAAAACCCCTAAACCTATTTAAATGTTCCAACACTTCTTTTTATTGTCTTTATTTACTGGCAGACTTAATCTGGTCCTTTACAAATCAAGAAAGTCACAGTTTCTGCCACTGCAAGTTTGTCACCTTTGCTAAAAAATAGCCTGTAGAGAGACCGCATATTCACTCAGGTTGAAGGTCAAAACTTCAGGTTTTGTTTGTGTCTTTCACGGAAAAGCACATTTTTCCTAGTCAGCCACTTTCCATTGGAAGCTGTGCATTTGTAAAAAGGTTGGCTAAAGACTGGAAGCTCTTTGTGCAGGGTTCATCGTTTGCGGCATTTTTATAGCATGCTCAGCACGCCAGAGACATGGCCTTCTGGGCTATGGCTGACCATGACCAGTGCAATACAAAAAATATTTGGAAACCAAACCCAGGATGGGAATAGGGCAAGGAGATTGCAGAAAGCAACTCTCCTTCCATCCATCTGCGGAATCTGTACCTACAGACACACACAAATAAAAGCTGATTTATAAACCAGTGCTGGGAATGCATCATCATCAATATTCTTACTTTGGGAAATGTACTCCCCAGGAGCATCTTGCACCAGCAGTGCCTACCAGCCTGTCACTTCTGCATTTCAGGGGAAAGAAAAAACCTTATTGTAATATTGGAGAAAGGGAAGGGGTCTTTTTCTTAGCTTTCTTTGCATGGGTATGAATGCATGGGAGCAATCGTAATAGCAATAACCCTCGAACTGCAGCTGACTGTCTTACTCTTATCTGCTTCATGTACAGCACTTGATGTACAGAATTTGAAAGGCCAGGGGCCCAGCTATGCACAGAAATCCATGTACACAGTGTGTTGCTCTGATTATATCCAGCCAGCACTTTAGGAACATTTAAAAACTTTCTTTTCTACAGAGCTGAAATTAGAACCCTCTTTTTTTCTGAGAATCAGAAGCATTTGCCATTTCTGTTTAAAGATTATTAAAAAAAAAAAAAAAAAGAAAGATGCTCGAGTGCTACTTTTTTATCAAAAAGGAACACGAATTAATACCAGAACCACTCCACTTAGGAGACTTGATCCCTTTTACAGCAAGTCAGGCTAAGCTGAACTACCATGGTCTTTCCTGACACAAACAAAATTTTCAGATGTCAAGAAAACACACAGAACATTTTCTAGTGATTTTTTGTGTATCTCTGGGAAACACACCACACATATAATTCTCTTATCACAATTTAAAAAATATACTTAAAACTTTTGCTTCCAAATATAGAGATTACAGATAGTGACAGAATTTAAGAGAAAAA
>JAWWEW010000088.1:1590751-1610006 GCA_035583185.1 Anabacerthia variegaticeps | reverse complement strand
TACTTCTAAAGCTATAAAGATCCATAAAATACATACCAAAAATACATAAAAATACATAAAATTCTTAGGCATCAAAAGCATGGCTCCTGTGGCTGTCCCCTCTCTGTTACACCTCATGATACACTGGGCCCACCTAGAAGGACAGCATCTTGAATCCTGACCCCAGGCTTATTCAAAAGCTTTGCAAATTTTCCATACCTGTGAGTCAGATGGGGGAGAATACGTCACATGCAGCTGTTTTACTGTGCAGCCTCAGTCTGGTTTTAATCTCTTTGCTTCAGTTGTTGAACCAAAATGTTATACAAAATGTCATTCTTTACAACAAAAGCCAAATAAATGCAAATACTATCATTATAAAGAAACGTGTGCCTGCGGTGTAATGGTGAGATCAAGTGATAGAGGCAGTAGCTTTTGCTCAAGGAAAGGAAATGTAAGCATTCTTCTTCTTAAAACTGAATGATGCCACTGCAGCACATCAGTTGTATTACATTGATCTGGGTGTTAAATAACAAAGATACTCCAAATCAGGTCTCCAGCAATGGTCATTAAGCGCTGAAACACTGACTGATTCCCAGATTGAAACAATAAACTGTCTAGCTGCTGTGATAAACTTCATGTTTCTGCTGGAGACTAGGCTTGACTGACCACATTCTGCAAAGAAGCCTCTAACTGCCCCTCAGAGATGAGACATGTTGTGCAAGCATATGGCCTCGTTGGTACAAAATGCATAGTTTTCCAGTAAATACCATTTTTACCTGTAATATACATACCTGTCCTATGAGTGAGGTCTCACAACTTTCTTTATTGACTTTCTTGACAAATAACACTTACTTAAACCAGATAAGAGGAACCAGAACTCTCTGTGAGTCAATCAAAGACTGTATGGTTTGTCTAGTTTGGATAAAGAAGTCTTTAATCTTTACATGAACAGTATTTGTTCTGCCTTTGCGCAGTGCCCACCATGGTGAGACCCTCATCTGGAGCAAGCAGACAGTATAAAACACAGAATGCTCTTACTTCCTTTTATAACTGATGATTTATCATCTTCTCAGGCATCTAAATACTGTGCTTACACATAATACTGACTGAAGATCAAACGAAAGTGTAGACTGTCTCCCTCCACAATCTTCCATGTCTCTCCCCACACAGCTGTTCACATCGTATTTGAGGTCAGTTCAGTCAAAGCTAGCTCAGCTTTGCCACATTTTTTGACAATACTGTAGCTTTTGGATGCCAGTGCAAACAAGCTGCCATCACATCCCTAGGATTAGGAAATATTTTAAATTTCAGTCAACTTGGACTTGTTTGTTTGCCTTAGCTAAGATGAGGAGTTGTCAAACTACACTATTTCCATAGCTGTCAAGGATGTTTTTGAACACGCAAATCTGCAGTACATTTTATAGCAAACATTGCAAAAGGCTTTAAAACCAGGACATATGAAATATGTATACTTTTTTTGTTAAAAAAGAGTATCTATATCAGCATATAGGCGTTCCCCCTGTATATCAATGTACTGCTGTCTCATTTGTTTTGTAGCCAAATGGAAACAATTGAGCATCAACAGTGTTGTCAGCTCCTTCAATTTATCTCATTTGAGCCTTTTATTTTACACAGGCATGAAGAATGTTATTTTTATTCAGTTTTTATTCTGCTTAGAAGCCTTGAAATTTTCTGAGGAGGTGATCTAATCTCACATACCAGGCTTAATTTACCCTATCAAGCAGGTATTCAAGAGAATGGTGTAGAAGGCAGCTGCTTGCCTTTCATTCTGAGGGACGATGAACAGTCTGGAGGGTACTGGGTTCATTTATCAGCTGTCAGGTATGCACTATCCTTCCTCACTCGTGATCACACTGTCAACCCACAATCCAGAAAACATCTGACTATGGCATCTGCAGCATACTACAAGTGAGTGAAAGATGTCACACTTAGCACTTAATGCATGAAAAACTGTTTACAATAACCAGGTGATTATGGCTCACTCTTTTTAACAGCCATCACCATAAATTAATTTGCTCAAACAAGTACACAACATTAATGAAGGTAACATAAAATATATTTTAGGAAATGTTTGTTAATTTCATTTTGGGGTTTTTGCAAAACAAAGATGTGTATATAAGTACAAATTTTGAACCCATTTCATTGGCTTTGGGCACACAGCTGCCTCCTTTGGATTTGTTGCCCTATGCTGTGCATAGACCTCAGTCACAGTTGGCACACACAGGAGCAGATGCAGTGGTGATTCAACAGCCTTCAGGTCTGACACTGAACCCTCTATCCTTCCAGCTGTGCCTAAAACCACATGTAAACTGGGTGTTGCACTCACAGCAGAATTCTTCCCTTTTCATAAGAAAATACTTATTGAGTTTTACCTGCTTAGGAGTTTTCTTCTTGGTTACAATTGGAGGTTTCAGGTTAAATAGGCTAACTCTGCCACAATGGCAATGGAATATTTGAAATTCTAATGAAAGACCCAGACAAAACAGACTGAAGGATCTGTTGGAGAAACTGCAGTATCAACTATGATGCAGAGAGAAACTGTGAAGAGAGTACAGCATTTATTTCTGCTGTCAGGCAGGAATTTTTGAGAGTATTCCCTGGTTTTGAGACTTTAGTTTAGGTTTATTGTGAGTCATTTATTTCGAATAAGCAAGATCACTGTGTTCCGCCTCCAGGACCCCAGTACAAAATACCATGTTTCCTCACTTCCCACATGGAATAAACATACAGGAGCAAAACAGACAAGATTTCTTATTATATTTAGCTGTTAGTCTTATGATTCATTGCCAATATACATTTTTTTCTATAAATGCTTTGCTTAGAGTATATATAGAGTATTAAAACCTTTAGATTTCAGAATAAGACTAAGCTGAGCACAGTTATTTCCAGTACAAAAATACAGTTGTAAAGAAATAAGGGTGATTCAAATATTGCCCTTTCATTTTTTATTTTTTTTTTAAGGACAAGAATCCTCTGTGCTCCTGCAGACATCTTCAAGTGGTTGTTGAAATGTATTATTCTGCGTATTTAATACCACGTAGGACTCTGAAGAGATGAAGTTATACAATGCCTTAGGCAATTATGAACAAGGATTATAGGGAAAAAGAAGGCTGCAATGTAGAGCATAAGCAGCATGATATAAGCAGAATATTTAATATTTAGGACAACAAAATTAATATCATGCTGTCTTGACTAGCACAATAACAGATATAATTTCTTTTCTATGCAGCTCAGATCTGTTTATCTGAACTAGCAATGTTCAAATTCATTAATGAAGCCATTATTGATTTGCAGAACATGACTAAAATCTCAGCAAACAGTAGACAATCTGTGAGAAGCTCTTAAATACTGAATGTATGTAACTAGACATCTCAATTTAACAACCAGACATACATTAAACAACATTAATAGCTAGGCACTTAATGGATCAATTCCCACTGTTTGTGTAATGTGGAAATAAAAAAGGCTTATTAAATGACAAGCTTTCCCTGGTTTGTGCTAATTAATTATACACCGCATCTGACTGCTAATTTAGTGGGAAAATGCAGCCCAAAACTATGGTTTCTGCTTGAACTTTGCCTCAGCACCACCTAATTCTGCACAGAGTGCAGCTGCGACCTGCCTCTGAACGACGACAGTATTAAATTAGAGCACAAGGCCATCAATTTAATAAGTACTGTAGAAGGTAATTTGAATAAGGGCAGTATTAGTATTCTACCAGTGCACAACTAAAAGCAGCTGACCTTTCAGACCAGAGAAGATCCTTGAACATATCTAGCTGAATCAGAGAACACAGTAATAATCTGACCATGTAAAGGGTGTCAAGAGGGACTTTTACAGCTCTGCACCCATTACGATATATCAGCTACCCTACAGGATATAAGAACACTTTATGTACAGAAAAACAAGGTTATAAATAGAACAAAGGCAATGTGAAAGATATATTTGCAGTGACACATTTGAAAATTTTCCTTATTACCTTGATTTATGATATAAAGAACGTAAAATTAATCAATGCACATAAAAATGCAGTGTGAACGCCCACATAACAACCCAGTGACTTTTCAACACAAATTTAGTACCAGGAAGAACACAGGTATGTGTTGTATAGTAAAAGTACAGCATATAAAATTATTTTGCTATCATATCTGTTTTAAATGCAGCAATATAAGAAGGACATAACATTCTGACAGGAGCAAGTGAATGTTTTTCAGCTAATTGACGCAGGGTGTTTTGAGGATTATAACTACAGTAAAAATTCCCTGCAAGAGACTATTAGTGTAGTTACAGCACTATGTGAAATTTCCCTAAATTCAGTGAATCCACTTTAAAAGGAATGAGGTCTTTTACAAGGATCTGCTAAAAATCATACAATATAATGATCATGCTTATATGATTGAGGGCAGAACAATTTATATTAACAATGAGAACAATGATTTTCTTGTTTGTTCTTTTTCTGGGGAATTTGGGGGGTTATTTTCTTTAACAGTATGAAGGAAAGGTTTTTAAGGAATAGATAATACCAGTCTGCCAAGATTCTTTCATGTCTTCTAGCAGATCTCTTTTAATAGAAGCAGAGATTTCCATATGGTCCTAACACCTATTTATCAAGGTGTCCCTTTAAGTAATTCTCAGAATGAGACAGTGGAAAGACTGGGAATCATAGCAAAAACCTGACTGAGGGCCTTCCCTTTAATTTCTTTCCTAAAAGATACGGTTCAGGTCCTCAGGTCCTACCATATGAACAACTTGTGCCAGAAATGGGCACACATTCATGCAGTCCCAGTGATCACATAAAAAACTGTTTACCGATGCACGACTGAAATGTTTAGCAATACTTGATGCCTCTCAAACTGGCAGTCCATCTACTTTCAATTACATAGACCCATTTAACACTATTTTACTAGATCTTAAGGTAGCATTGCACAAGAAACTGTGGTGCTTAAAGGCAGCAGTTCTGTGGACACATGAATTGCTAAATAGCTATGAAAGAATTGATATTTCCTTTGTATGACAGTGCACACTATTTTTTGAACATTGCTTACAAATATTTAACGCAGTGAGCTTTTAAACTTCTCATCACAGCAAACAGACATAAGTTCATTTTGGACATTTACCTTTTATACTCCCAAGTTGGAGCTAATGAGAGCTGCCCATTCTGCCTGGCAGCAAGACTCAGTAGAACAACTATGCATATTTATGTATACTCCTGGAAACTGTCACAGTTTGACACATCTCCTCAGAACTCAGCTTCAAAATTTAAGACATATTTTTACTTTTCTTAGCACTGGCAGGAAAATGGACTGAATTTTGAGGCACAATTGATATTTTGATATTATTGTAATACCAAACACACTTTTCATGGCAGTAATCAGGCATACATCATATTGACAGACAATGTACAAAATGGTATTGTTCAGTTAAAATATGCATAAAACATTGTGGGCCATATAAAATATTTATGGTCCAGATGCAAATGGCAGGTAGAGGACTCCTCTGGGGCAGAAGGAGTCCAGTCTGGAAGGAACACAAAAGAAAAGCAACATGGAGGATAAAAGAGCTCATATGGAAATGGGGAGCATAAAGCCACATATGGAGGTGACTTGGTGCCTAGAAAATAATGTGATTATCTGCTGTGGGTTCACAAGGTCCTGTAGTATTCATGCCATGAAAATGTTACTCTGTACATATTCCTCACTTAAACCAAGGTACTGTCCTAGATTACAAGTTTAACAAGTATGAAAGTGAACTCTCTTGGACCAATAAAAAAAAAAAAAAGGAAACCAAAACTATTCTATGTTTGATTGTGTGTTTATCAATCCTAAATTCTAGTCTAATTCATGTCTTTACTTAGTAATAGACTAAATGCAATGGATATATTTATACCAAATCTATCCTTAATGAAAAAGTCCATGAAAACAAGGAATGAAAAAATTAGAAGTAAATGAGAAAGGTCACCAAGAATGAGATATGAAAGAGTATTGAGATATCTAAGGAAAGAGGATACTTTTCCTCCTCCATGTGTTTCAGCTTGTGCAGATCTTACAGTTGCCTGACATCACAAAAGCTTTCTCCTAGTGTCCTGGGCTAAATTAATGCCGAGAATTTAAAAACAGAAATTAGACTTGTAACTCAGTGATTTTGAGAAAAAAAGTTTTATAAAATCGTTTGAGTTTTCTCTCTATTTTATTCATACTTTACATCTCCTTAATTTTCCTTTTTTCCTGGGTTTTTTCTTTCCCACAGTTTAAAAAAAAAAGACATGTTTAAGTCAAAGAGGACTAGTGTAATATTGAAACCTGTTACACAAAAAACACGTGACAAGGTATTTCCACTAAACTTACACTACATAAAAATGGAGGGTAAATGGGACATGATTCATTCACAAATAGAGCCTTTAGTCTGATTTGTGGAAGTAAGCATGCTCTCATAGGCTTAGCTATTGCTAAGAATGTATCAAATTACCTTTGCTGCATTTATTAAAATTCCTTCTCCACCTTACAAACAAACTTGATTTCAAGTGCTGAGAATCTCCCCAGTGAGTTTTCCCATCAAATATTTCATAAATAAAAAGTTAAATACATCTGCTAAAAGAGGACAAGTAATAGTATAATCCATTTTATATTTAAAAGGCATGCAATTTCAAAAAGTACCAATACTAATAACCACTAAGTTTAAATGTGATACTGTATAATATCTTACCTGCCAGTCTGCTTATCTAGCATCCACAGTAGCTGTACTACACATGGCATTGCTTAACACAAATTGCTTAACATTAGAACTAAAGTGTTTGAGATCGGTTTTAAAACAGCCAAGCAGAAAATGATAATTACTGCAATAAATACTGATTTTCTTCAGGGCATCCATGTCATATTAGAAAAAATTCAGTCTTAGCTCTACTTAATTAGGCAACTCATGTTTTCACTACTGAAATGGGATAGAAGTAGTCTATGAATTTGTTAATTAACTAAATGTATTCTGGCATTTCTGACATAGCTGTGTTCTGGAGAGAAGGAAGCAAAAGGATGAAATTCCAGTATGTAATATAGCAGCAGTATAATGAAAAATGTATTATTTTTCATTGCTAAAACTGAAGCTCTCACAAAAGAAACAATGACAACCAGATATTCTTTCCCACTAGCTTTTAGAATTATTTTTAAAGACTAGATTATTGGCTGTAAAGGTAAAAATTATTGAAGTAGGTAAAGTTTCAGAATGTTTCAGCATAAAACAAGCTTTGCATGCAGCTCTGAATATAGCAGAAATAGCAATTTTGAGGGCTGTATTTTTTTTGGGGGGGGGAGTAGAGTTGTTTTTTTGGGGTTTTTTTGTTTTGTTTTTTGTTTGGTATTTTTTGATTGCAGGTTCTTTTACTTTAACCCCATATTTTGTGCAGTCATTTTTGATTTTATTACATTTAAGGTTTGGACTCTGGCAGTATTAAAAGTCTCTTATTATCTGACAATTTTATTGCTGCAGTTGAGCACTGCAGTGGAAGGCTGTGGCTGGGAAAAAATCCTGTTGGTGTGAGGACTCATTCCTCACCAGGACTTATAGATCACAAACTTGAATGAATCTGAATTCAATGGAAAGCCAACACACAGCATGGTATTTTTACTAGGATGGCAAAATTTAATTGCTTTTTTTCCTCTGCATTTAAACAAATAAGAGAATCTTTTTCCCTTTCCTTCTGATAGTCAATGTCATCTCTCCTCTGTTTCTGTGCTAAAGGAAATATAATAAGGTCTTTACATCCATTGTATAATGGAATTAATCTTCTTTGAATCCAGCCTTGAGAATCCAAATCATACTTGCACCTTGGTAAGAGCTCTGATAGTCTTTAATGACCTTTTCCTGTTCATCTGCATTCCTTTTCATACAATAAATATCTTTAATGCCGCCAATGACACAATCTTTTTTACCCTATCATTTCTGTGACTCACCACATGAGGAAAGAGCCAATCCTCATAAACCTTACTCTTCCTTGGTTCTACATTAGTGCTCCTTGGTAAAGAGCTCTCTGAAAATGCTAGAAGGCATTACAAATGTCAAATGTAATGTTAAAAATTATTAAGAATGGACTTCAGAATCAAGCAGAAAATGTGTCACATATCAGAAAACTATTTTACAAAGTCCTGAAAAAACTAATGTCTTGAATACAACTTCAAATCTAGCTACTGCGACCAGAAGAGTATCACAGAGTAAGGTAGGTTATGACACATGGACAAAAAATAATCCAGTGCAGGGACCAATAGTCTGTGATTCATAATAGGTGAGGAATCTATTGGGAAAAAAGGACCTAAGAGTAACAAGGAATTGGGTGATACAGCAAAGATCTGTGCAGTCACCACAGTCACAGTGGGATGTTTAGAGAATAATTAATAGCTATTTCATCCTAAAAACTAGCAGACATTTAGAGAACCAGTTTTAGCACAAAAAAAAAAAGGAAGCAAATTCATCATGTAAATAAACAGATGCAATCTTTTCTCAGGATACTGTAAAGTACAAATTGATTCCAGAAAGATTCAAGAGATGCAGGTCCAGGTCTGCATCCTTTTGGATGTCTAGTTCTCAGCACAATATTACCATGGTCAAAAAATCCTCCCAATATTTCTGCCCACTCAGGTGTTCCACCATTTAACAATGCATGGCCAACTAAATCATTAGAATGTTCTCAAAAACCAAAGTGTCAGGTTTCCACGGCTATTGTTTATGTTTTATTGCAAAATCTGAACTAATGGAATTATCTCTTTTCTCAGATACTTGAAGTTTGTAATCTTGATCCAGGCCTCACTCTCAGTTTATTCATTAAAAGAAAACAAAACAACAAGCCACAAACATTTTATAAGCCTGAATTCAGACCTCAGGTTTATCATTCTCTTCTCAGTGACTTTGGAAATCATCTCAGTTCTCTTATTCATATTGATAATTTTGGCATCATTTTTCACTAGGTCCTTTTCCTAAGGCTTTAATACTAAACTTCAGCTGTGTTCTGATTCTTCCTGCCTACGGAAAGGTCTCCGATATACTGTCTTATCTATTCATCCTCATAGCTAAACCACCTTATGCCCTGATTACTGAGACATTATCTTCCATCACACTGTTAAATAAAACCTTGCCATCCTCATATCTTTCATAATGCTACTAGAAAGATACAATGTATTGCTTTTATGTGTGATCTTTGTCTGTTTATAATACAGGCAACGCACAATATTATTACTAACAAAATTAATAGTAATATCGTGGTAAATATAAGAATAATGCTTAGAAGTAATTACATAGTACACTCTACAAAACACAAATCTCAAAAAACGACCTATTCTCCTTTTAAGTTTTATTAAGGCAGATCAAAAAAATGACTTGATTAACTTCTCTATTTACAGTGGTTCTCACAAAACGAAAAGTCACTGTCTTCCAATCTTGACTGGTCCGAAGACCCTAAACCAGACAATTAAAAAAATGCTTAGGGATTGTCCTAAGGATTGCCTTTTGCTGGTCTTGTTCTTTCACTTATCTGAACCTCCCAGACTAATAAAAGACAAACCTTTAATTGAAAGGAGAATACTGCTTATTTCAGTATTTTTAACATTTCTTCCTGATTTTAAAGAGTTCTTTTAAAACCACAGTATCACAGACCATGTTGGGTTGTAAGGGATGTTTAAGGGTCATCTAATCCAACTCTCCTGTCATGGGCAGGGACACCTTCCACTAGACCAGGTTGCTCAAATTCCCTGTCCAATGTGGCCTTGGACATTTCCAGGGATGTGTTAGTTTCAGCTTCTCTGGGCAAACTGTTTTGGTGCCTCACCACCCACACAGAGATGAATTTCCTCCTACTATTTAATCTAAACTTGTCATCTTTCAGTTTAAAGCCATTCATCCTTGTGCTGTCACTCCCTGTACTTGTAAAAGTCCCTCTGCAGCTCTCTTCTAGCCCCTGTAAGTACTGGAAGGGGCTCTAAGGTTTCTCCAGAGCCTTTCTCAGGTGGAACTCTGGTTCAACTTTCTCTGCTTGTCTTCATATCAGACGTGTGCCAGGCCTCTGGTCACTTTTGTGGCCTCCTCTAGACTCACAGGTCCTCTTGCTGGGAAACCCAGAGGTGGATGCAATACTCCAAATGGGGTCTCAAATTAGAATAACAGAGTAGAGAATCACTTCCGTCGCCCTGATCTCTATGTTGCTTTTGATGTAACCCAGGATATGATTGGCTTTCTGGGCTGAAAGTGCACGTTGCCAGCTCATGTCCGGGCTCTCATCCACCAGTACCCCCAAGTCCTTTGCCTTAAGGCTGCTCTTGTTGTGTTTATCGCCCAATCTGTATTGATCCTGCCTTGACCCATGTGCAGGACCTCACACTTGACCTTGTTGAACTTCATGAGGTTCACGCAGCCTTCACTTCTCGAGCCTGTCAAGGTCTGTCCAAATGTCATATCCTCCTTTTCCCTCATTCTACCATATCAGCAGTGCCATTCATCTAGGTGTCATCTGCTGAAACATCCTGAGGGTGCTTGATCCCACTGTCTAGGTAATTAATGAAGTTATGAAATAGTATTGGTCCCGGTATGGAATCTCAAGGGACAGTACTTGTTTCTACTTGAATGCTGAGCCATTGACTGCAACATACTGGACACAACGATCCAGATTATATCTTCTGCTTCTAGCAGTGCAACCATCAAACCCATATTTCTCCAATTTATAGGTAAGGGTGCTCCATGGAACCATGCAGAGGCCTTACAGAGGTCTAAGTAGATGACATTCACAGCTGTCCCCTTGTCCACTGATGCACTCATTTCATCATAGAAGACCACTAGATTAACCAGGCACAACTTCCCCTTGGAGAAGCCATATTGGCTGTCTTTAATCTACTCTTTGTCTTTTGACATGTTTTCCAGGAGAATCTTTTCATGATCCTATGGGTCACAGAGGAGAGGATGACTGGTCAATAGTTCTAAGGGTTCTCCTTTTTTTGCTTTTTTTTAAACTGAAAATGATTATTCCCTGTTTCCAGTCACATGGGACTGCACCTGATTGTCATGAGTTTTGAAATATCATGAAGAGCTTGGCAACTATGCTAACCAGTTTTCTCAGAATTCTGGGGTCTCATTCGGTCCCAATGTATGTTTGTATTCCTCAGGTGGTCCTGAACCTCATCCCATCTGCAGCTGGAGAGTCTTAATCCTCCAAATCCCTGACTTGATGTTGAAGGATTTGAGGGGTATAGGTAAAGAGATTACCATAGAACACTGAGGAAAAAGAGTGTTGAGTACTTTGTCATTTTCCATGTCAGTTCTTACTAGTTCTTCTGTCTTATTTATCAGTGGGATACATTTACATAAACTGCATAAATCAGCAATTGATGGAAAGACTTTAAATCAAATACACTAAGAAAGAGAGCACCCTAATTGGTATTGAATAAAATTTACAATTTTATAACTAGTAAATTGGGTTTCTTAAACTAGCCAATACACACAGCTATGTCCCTAAGCTTACAATTAAATGAGGAGTAAAATTATGTGTAATGAATTGATGACATTGTACATTGTAAGTCATTGAAAATGGGAGGTTTAACTTGTAGCTGGTTGAACATCTCTGAGATCATATCACTTTGCATAATTTTAAAAACTGAAACAATAAAGCTTCTTAGACTACCTGAGAATAATAGTTTTGAGGAAACTTAATTCACTGGCATGAGACAGTGACAATTATAGAAAAAAAAAAGGAACATGTAAAATTAGCATAGGTAAACCTATGAAAAGGCAAGCTGCGTTCCACAGAAAAATGTGCTTTTAACAAAGCTGGTTTTAAAATTATTCATCTGGGGTTATTTCTGTTCAGAAGTATGTTAAAGAAAAAAGAAAAAAAAAAAGAAAAAAGAAAAAGAGGTGTTAAATATAAATAAATATTAAACTATCATAACATGTTAAGACCAGAACCAGTTTAACAACTTTCTCTGGCACCATATTGCAAGTTTCGGGATCCAGGGCTTGTAACACCAAGAGACACAATCAGTAAATTAATAAGTCAACAAAAAAGTTTTGAAAATATGTTAGAGCCATATGATGCCAAAACACAGACGACAAACAGGAAATGATCCTTTCAACATTGTGTTTATGTTTATTATTGCCATAAACTTTTAACATCTCTGAATGAACTCTTTCCTTGTGAAATTCCTCAGACAGATCCCACATTTCCTAGGAACTATCAGAAGATTTACTTTGTTGTTTACAACAGCTAGAATTAAAAAAGTAAATCTCAGAAGACATAAAAACAAAGAAATTGCCAAACAGGTCAGACCAAAGTTTGTTCTATAACAGAAACCTGTCCCTAGGACCAGCTAGAGGAAGAAGTGTATATAAAACAGGAGATATATGGAGACACCAGGGTATGCCATTAAATCTTCCAACAGTTCCACCTTCCTGAGGATGGGCTGCATTCCAATCATATTTAATAGCCATGAGTGGTTTTGCCATTCATGAACTTAACCAAATCTAACCTGTTCTCCACCTTTGACTGCATGATACCCTATGACAGTGAATTACACCACAGAGGTAGGGGATGTATGAAACATTGCTTCCTTCTTGTTAATTTCCAGCCTGCTACCTGATTACTTTTTAGATTAAAAGAACAAGCAAAAACACAGTGAAACTGCAAATAATTGTTTATTATACCTACTTGCCCACTGGAGCAGGAATCACTCCTCAGCTGCAAGAAAACAGCAGATGTGTAACAGAGGTTTCGTGTCAGGGTCCTGTAACTGGGGGACTACCCCCTTTTAGATTAGTAACAATACATCACAACATAACATGGAGACTTTAAAAACAAAACAACAAAACAAAACAAATTAAAACAAATTAAAATAAAATAAATAGAATAAAATATAAAATAAAATAAAATAAAATTATATTCAATGTACTCAATGTTTTAAAGATTCCAAGATACACAGTAAGTTGTTACAGGACTTGAACTCTTCTACTTCCAGTGGAACTGCTTTCCAGCTGGAGAGTGAATTTTGAGTTCATAAATATGAAAAGGTATAGCGCACCACAAGACACTCGTCGTGAAGTGTCCACTCAAACCTCAGGCGCAACACTTAATTGCAGACCAATGTAGCGCCTCTGTTATCCTCACTCCTGTGCCCTGGAGGAACAGCTGTGTCAGGTAGGCCAGTGGTTTTCATTTTGTGGACAAATGTGGCAAGAGGGAGAGAAAAATTATTTCTAATTGACACCTGTATGTGGAATTGGGAGTTGGGGGTGAAAGGCTAGTGTGGTAATTCTCTATTGCAGTCCAGCTCCAGCTACACTTATTTCTGCACCTAGATGGATAATGACAGAACCATGGAAAGGAATAAGTGGTAAAGTCCAAGCTTTATGATAGACATGAGAAAATAATCATCTTCCCATTAATGGAAAAGTGCAAGCAGAAAAAAAGACAAGAAAAAAGTAGTTACTTTACCTAGTAGTCACATGACGACATGCACTATTCCAGGTGCAAACTACTTCTTCAGAGTACAATTATATACTGTAAAAAACCCTGTCAAAATCAGAAGGACCACTATATTAAAAGGTAGCAAGGCTTACATGAAATAGAAAACATAAAAACCAAATATACTCTCTTATGTGAGAAACAAAACCCAAAATGAGTTGAAACTGACCCTGCTAGTCACAGTGGTTATTGTTTCTACATCAGAGATTTCTCTCTTTACCAGATAAAGTATTCTGAAGAAGGTTAGGCTGGGTTGTCAAGTGACATTCCTCACAATGATATTATATAGTGTAATGGAAAAATAGACTATGAAAAATATAGGAGAACAACAGCATTTAAAAAAAACCCAACAAACTAAAAAAAAAAAAAAAAACCAAAAAAACAAAACAAAAAAAAAAAACAAAACAAAACAAAACAAAAATTTCCAAAACCAAAGTCTCAGAAAGCAACCATTACCCTGCAAAGGGCAGGAAATAACTTTCACATCTCAGATGAAGCATTCTGAAAAGAGAGTCTGTCCATGGAACAGGCTGCCCATGGAAGCAGTGGAACCACACCCTTGGAAGAGTTCAAGATGCCTGTGAATGTGCCACACGGGAAATGGTTTAGTGATTAACATGGTGGAGCTGGGTTAACGGTTAGACCCATGATTAGAGGTCTTCTCCAAATTTAATGATTCTATGATTTTATGTGGGCCAGGAGAAAGTAAATAAATTAATTTTCAAAACTAAACTACAGAAATTTGTTTACTATAATCACAACAGTGTGTTTTTGTATGTCAGCACAACAGTAATCTAAAGTAGTTTAGGACATGCTAAACGCTAACCATGGGTTTTGCTCAGTTTGTTATCCATGTCTGAAGAGAATTTCGCCAAAGCACAGCATACATTCTAGTAACAGAGAGACAAAAAATTTTCAGGAACGGAGGGATTGCTAGGATTTGGAAGGAAATCCACAAGCTGTCAAAGATTATGTTATACTTTGTTCCCTTACTGGAGTAATGTAGTTGTCAGGTGTTAGAATAGAAACAGATCCAAGCTTTGCAACTGTGTGGCCTGAAGAATTTCTAAAGGCAAAGCATATGTACATCTAATCACTGGCTACCAACAACTATCAACAGGAGTCAAATTATGATCTGTTCTGAAAGGCAGCTGTAAAAGGAGACTTTTACAACGGACTTCAGCATGGAAACAGAGGAAAAGAGTTAGACCGGGAGGCTGTGTCATCCCACAGCTGCTGTACAGCACCTGGCCTGTAACAGCATGTCCTGCTTACATGCCATTCATCACTGAGCAGCTGAGCCATTTATCAGTTTTATACAACATAATTGAGCACAAAAATGGTCAATAGCAGGTCCATTCAGATGAGGGTCTCTTATGTGACCAGATGCTTAGCAAGGAGGGATGAAGACAGGGTGGTACTGTACTTCCTGGTACTGCCAGGATGCCTGCTGGTAGGTGAATGCTGCCACGTGTCCTCAGGAGGCATTTATATCTGTATCTTCATGTGGATACATCCAAGGATGTACATAACACATTTAAAAGCCATTTGTAACTTTCTTACCCACTGCATGAGCTCTGTAACTTAATCATATCAGAAAAATTGAGGGGTTTTGTCTGTTGACTCCCAATGCCAACAACAATAACTTTCCTGTCTAGTTCACCTTGGCTCCTCTATAAACAGCCTTCACATGCTACAAAATCTCATGCAACCTACCACATTCATTGTGCACTCAGCTGAGTACTGCAGGGAAGAAGTACTGCCTGTTCACTCATTTATCAAATACTGATCAGGGTAAGCTTTATCTCACATCCCAGGTTTTGTTGCTTGGTTGTGTTTGTGCTTTTTTCTGATTGGTTGGGGGGAAGGTTGGATTTTGCTGGTTTTGCTTTGGGTTTGGTTTTGGTTTGGGTTTTTCTGGGGGGGAGGGTTGTGGTGATGATGGTGGTAGGTTTTTTTGAGCTAACCTAGTAATATTAGAAAATTTCCTCTCTTGGCCTAGACAAAAGGATATTCATTCCAGGTCTATAGTTGGCATTGCTGTAAACACCTCTTTGTGGAGTTATACTGTGACCTGGACTTGTTTTCATTTCATATACACCTATTTGTTTCTGTACATCCCTGCCCAGAAAAGAAATAATGAGGTCAAGAGAGTCTCAGATCCTGTCAACATTCTTTTCATCTCTCTCTTTTGGCCACAAGAGTCTGTTTTCTCTATCTATCTGGTTTAAATAAGTCAAACTAACATCTAGTTTTAGTATTCAGAGTGTATGTATAAATACTTAATTAAAAGGTCTAAAAAAAAATTGTTTATGTCTCAGTTGTAGAAATTCTTTGTGGTAGAGAAAGTGTACAGAAATTCTTGGCCTGGCAAGCTCAATACTGACAAAATATTAATATCATATTCACTAAACACTAAAATACATTTTAACTCACTAAATTTCTATGAATTATTTCTACTTGTGCTCTCAGGCATGTGTAAGTTCACACACATTCTTAGGTGGTCCTGTTGCATATACCATTTCTGGGGTAGGGTTAAGTATTGCTCAATGTTAATTAGAATGGTGTATCCTTATTCTTATATGAATAATATATATTATACATATTCTTATAGTCTTATTCTTATAATGTCAAAAATAATTTAGGAGGGTATTCTGGGAAGAAGAATTTTTGTTTTGGAATAAAATATATAACTCTACTTATGAATCAAAAACTGAGAAACATGAGTGAAATTTTAACATAATATTCCCAGAATCAGTTATCCTCCCTCATAGTTTAACCAATCCAAAGAAATAAAAACACCTATATTCATATGCAACATTTAAAAGAAGCTGACAATTTTATTGACTATGAAAGCAGTATATGCTTATAGCACAATAATGCTAATGACTATATTTCTAAATAGGTTCACTTGGTTTCTGCATAGAAAAAAAAAATGAAAAAAAAATCAGCTTGTTTGTGTGTAGAAATTAGACTTTTAATCAGATTCTTATCTAGTCCTATGCCTGTTAGCACTCATTTATTAGAATATATGTGTTTAGTTATTTGGTGAATATGTATGTTCATGATCACACCAGTGATACTCAAAAGCAGTATTATTAACTCCCTATAAGCAATGGTGAAAACAGTCTGCCACTTTACAAAATAGCAACGTCTTTTGTGAGTCATATTTCTGTACTAATGTAAAATGACTTATTTCACAAATAATGACAAATTATTAAGGAATTATATTACTGGTTTGTTTTTTGGGTTTTTTTAAAACATCTCAGCTGCACAGTATGGCTCAAGAATTCCACAATGTTTTCCAGAGTATTAGGAGTTCTTTCCTAATCCCTTTATAAAACGTTTTCCATGTTATATATCCCTTTTATGAAAACATTGAGACATCAGATCTTTCCAGCAAAGCTTCTTCACAGAGTGGCTTTTGTCCAAATCTACAGAATTTAAAGATAATGTAAAGAAAATGGAACAATAAACAACAGAGTTAAAGCATTTGGTCATATTAGGAGCAAATAAATAGACATTCATTACATTATATTATGAATAAACGTGTTGGTAGTTATTTTTGCTGGGCAATACTAAATAAGTAAGTTTCAGAATACTGACCAACCAAAGAAGATTTAATTTGAAAAAAGTCTTGCAGGCAATCAACAAGAAGAACTGTAAGATTTTTATGACACAATGTATTAACCATCAAAATTAACTATGAATGTGAGAGATTAATCTCACTGTGAATGGCTGCACATTATCTACAGCACTTTGAATCCAGTAGCTTATCTGTATCTGAGAAAGTGAATTTCCCCAGAGAAAGTAGTTTATACCAGTTAGGAATATTTCAACAAATACATGTTGCAATGCAAAGATGGAAAGCTTTTACTTGTTGGGAGGACAGTTGTTGTCCAATATGAAAGGGATGTGTCATCCAGGAGACCCTTGCAGAGGGGAGGTAGTGGCCTGCACATCTGCTCCAGAGGATGTGGCACCTCTGGAGGTCACAGAGGAGCAGACACAGGTCATTAGCAGGCTGTTCTGTAAGCACATTGCCACAGGCCATTTTAACCACCATTTTCCTTTCTACCAGTTTGTATCTATGCATACGCCAAATATATCTTATGAGTCATGAAGTGCACATATTTTTAGGCACGTACCTTGGGGTGTAAAGGAGAGCTGTGGGAATAACAATAACAGTAAAACCTGCAGCAACAAGTATGTGTTAGTCTGACATTAATGGGTACAGTATGGATTTTGTGTCATTTTGGCAGAATGGAGCAGGAGTGTCAAGGCAAATTCAATTTGCTGCTATACTCTTGCAAGAATATCTGCATAACAAAAAGGTCAAGTGGTCCAAAAGAATATCTTTTAACATATTACAGATGAATGGCTGTGTGCAGTCTACCTAGCAAAACTTGCTATATCCCACCCAACTCACCCCTGCATTAAATAAAATGGACTATATTCTGCTGCTCTGATCTTTTAAGTCACTCTTTTTTTTTTTTTATTAGAAAATTAGAAGAGATGATTTATGACAGCCATGGCAGATTGTGCATCTGACAAGAGTAAGCTCTAAGAATAAAAGATCTTTTGATAATTTTATTCCAAGTGACATTCGATGGGATTTAGCCTTCTACATTGCTCAGACACTTTTGAAATTTTTCCCCATAAAAGGAAAAAGAATAGAATCCATTCATCAGATGAGAAAATTTCAATCTTAGCTCCAAGCTGAAACAGTTCTCTCAGAGAGGCAGCTTCAAGATGTAACAGTGGTTTATGCCTGAAATGACACAGCAAAAAAAACTTCGAAACCAAGGCAATATCTTCCCTATTTCTGACACTCACAGACACCCATGCAAACTGTGAGATGTTTGGGGTCTTTAATTTTGATGGGTGATGGTCTTTCACCTCCCACTAAATGTTGAGGGAGTGGGGATCACAACTGTATTGTTTTCTTTATAGATCTAAAGGTTGGGATTAAAAACAAACAAACAATTGGGACTAAAAACAAACAGAGAAAGCAACAATAAAAGCACAATAACTATGAATATTACTGAAAAAATTTTACTACTTTTGCTGGCATTGGATGAAAAAGTGGATCATGTGGTTTGTTTGGCTTAAAAATATCTAAATAAATTGCAATCCACTCTGACCTTTCTACCATTATTAAAAGCATGTCAGAAAAACCTGAGATGTTTCTTTCCTGCTGGTAATTTCCAGAATAAAAATGCTGCAGAGAAAAGTCGAACAGTGCAATCACATGTAGATAGGATGCACAAACTACAAAAACATTTATGTTATGCATAAAAATCCTAATCTCCTCAGGTCCCTTTGTATCTGTTTTTTGTCATTCTTTGCCATATGTAGCTACTTACACAAGTGTGGAGAGGATATAAGGTTAGGGCAAAGACAAATTAAGTCTCTTTAACTACAGAGAAAAATCTGTGCAGGTGGAAAAGTGGCTGATATTTTCAAACTAAGGGGTTTAAACACACAGTTCCCATTGAAATTAATTAGAAATGAGCAGATAATTCCCTCACCTTGCCTAAAGAAGCCTCAAGCACACAGTATAAATGAGAAAAGGGATGGGAGGAGGGGAAGAAGGTGAAAGCCCCATAAACATTTTAAATAAAAATAGTCTAAGCTCAACGTATATTTCAGTTGTAAGAGCTAATAGATTTGGATGTTCTTTGTAATTTAATGCATACTAATACAAAAAGGTACTCAGAGTGCTCAAGCCACTTGCGTTAATTTATAACTATGAATTACTTCATAAAC
>JAWWEW010000088.1:1578697-1588791 GCA_035583185.1 Anabacerthia variegaticeps | reverse complement strand
TCTTTATCTGTGTTTCCATGCTAATGTTTTTATTCACCTTCCACCTCTCAATGAAATGCTATCTCTATTAGATAATGACAATAGCAGTAAGGATGACCATCTAACTAAAAGATAAACAGATTTACTGTAAGTAGTCAAATGTTCACTCTACCATAGTGTGTTCTAAAAATGCAAATAAATAAAGGCTTCCTCTAGGCTTTCAGATTAACAGTGCTCCTTGTCACCATCAGTCCATGGGTCCACAGTTTCAAATATCAGATCTATATTCTTGGTTATACTTTGTGCATCACCATAGCTGGCTATTCTAATGAATTCCAAAATAACATACAAGGAAAATAAGCATAAATATGTAAGGACAAGAAGTTAGTGCTTTCAAATTTGTTGTCCCCATGCTCATGATAACAGTCTGCATGAGAATAATGGGCATGGATCAATTAGTGAAAAGTCATTTTTGCTTTCTACAATTTCAGTGGTTTTTTTCTAAAACAAGAACTTGTTAAATGTGTCCTGCATTGTGACAAAAATCTACTAAGGTCTACAAAAAGATTTCTGAAAAGGCCAAAACCAATGGCAATTTTTACAACTCAAAGGCATTTACAGATAAGTTTAAAGGTAAGGAAAACAGACTTAAGAAATGACATTTTACAACCAGTTCAAAAATTGGAGATGAAATACAGCCTAGCATTATTCATCATTCAACTTCGGAAGTTTATTTAAAAGAAAAACAAAAGGAAAAAATTGTACATGTTTAACAATGTGTTTATTTATATGTTATGCTAGGTGCATTAAAGAACAAATAAAATCCACCATCTCTGCCAGAAAGAATTTATGATCTAATTTTATATGTCACTCAGATGAAAACAGCAAGACAGAAAGGGGCAGGAAGTTCTGACTTTACAACAGCAAACTTACACAATGTATTGGAACCATTCATGTTTCCTGTTATCTCACTTACATATTATTTAGTTTTCTTGCCTGGATCCATTTCTTGTTTCCTGTTTGATGTTATTGTGGAGCTAAGAAAACTTGACTGACAGCTCTTGAATTGGAAAGGATTTGTGTCTTATGAAGAAAGGAAGAGAAAGGAGATTTTAGCTTACAGAACTAGGGGAACCCCAAAGAAACATCAAAGGACGCAAAGAATAACTGGGGATATTAATGGAACCTAGAAATAAAAGCTAAACAGGGAGATCTGACAGATCTGACAGGTCCAAACAAAACTGTGCAGAGACCTAAAAATAATAGCCAGAAGAATAACTGGAAGATGTCATGATATGGTAAGGTCAGTAAAAGGACAGACTTTTGATGGAGTGGAAAAAAGCATTGACAACAAAGATGAGGGTGGTAAGTATGCTGTGGAGAAAATTACTCTACCCAAATATATGTTTTGATCTACCACAATAGCAGTGATAGGTGGATTTACAAATGGACTTGCAAAGAAAAATCAGTAACACTTCAACTCCTCCAACACTGCAAAAACAACCATAGCAAATTGTCATTGATGCCATCTTTAGGAATGAAAAGGTCTTGGTAATTTTCTCTATGTAGATATTCATTTTTAACACACTAAATTTGATCTCAGGCTGTTTGCAAACATTAAAAGGAGAAAAAAGAAAGAATGGAAAGAGGAAATAGCAGGACTCTCTAGGCAGCTATTACACAGTGAAGTTGTATGAATTTGCACCTATCTGGAATGCTTATACACCCTGAACATGCAGAGCAGACCACTCTGGTTTCCACAATAAATGAGCTTCCTTTTAGACATCTATATGACCTTATGTAAGTACTTTTTTCTTAAAACAGAAGTCTGGATACTTACTTCTGGTAAGTTTAGCAGAAAAGAATCATATACTTTTTTGGCTCATATGAATTCAAAGCTGTAGGTTATTTGCAAATCTTTGTCATAGGCTTACTGTTTTACCTTTGGGAAACATGCAGTTCCCCTCTGCCTCTGATACCCTCTTTTAAAAAATGAACATTTCTTCCTCTAGTAAAATTGTTGATGAAATTAAAATCACTCAATACTTTGAAATACCAGCATTTAAAATGCTTCAAAAATGCTTTATTGGAGTAAAAATGCAACTTTTACTTGACAACAAAAGGATAAGAGCATGATGGGCAGGGGAACAGAGATAAAAAGAACATGGTCAGCTAAAGACAAAACCAAAAAAAATTGCTAATTCATATATACATTTTGTAATTTACATTGGCATATATATTTTCTCAGCATCTCATGTACTGAAATCATTTACTTGTCCTGTAACCAAAACTCTGGCTCTCTGTAGGTTTTCTTGGCCTAGAAGAAACTAGGAGACTTCCAGATCCTTTTCCCACCTCAAGTTATGGTTTGCTGAAAAGTAACAAAAATAGTTTAAAAACAACAGAAACAACATAACCTACAAAAGGAGGGTAATGACCGTAGGCACCCAGAGGAAGCAGGGATATACTGGTGGCTGGACAAGAGTGACAGGGCCAGAGGCCATGGTCACAAATTGAAACACATGGGGCTCCAGCTGGTGGTCAGGATGCAGTTTTTCACTGTGAGGGTGACCAAACACTGACACAGGTTGCTCAGAGAGGCTGTGAAGTCTCTACCTTTGGAGATATTCAAAAGCCACCTGAACACAGTCTTGAGAAATAATCTCTAAATTACTTTCTTGAGCAGGAGAGTTTGATCCAGTGGTCCCTTCCAACCTCAGCCACTCTGTGATTCTATGACAAAGGCTGGCAGCAGGACAATAAAGAGGAAACTCGGATGTCAAATGGCACTTAAAAGCACCATCAGAGCTACTGCAGAGAAGATGTACAGTTTATGAAATCCACAGATTTTGTACAGAGACAAAGTAAATGTTTGGACTAAGATTAGGAGACCTTGAAAGGTTCAGATACTGAAATCTTAAATGATTCCATCAGTGCTTTCAACAACAAATAAGTTTAATTAAAAGAACCACAAAGAAGATATAAGGTACAACTGCCAGACTAGAAAAGAGTCTCACACAGTTAAAATTAGTAGGGTATCAAATGAAGTGGAAAATTACTGTAGCTAAGTGTTATTACTGCTCATAGCAAACAGGATTTTAAATTAATAAACATGAATATATTAGTCCACTGTACACTGTGCAATAATGAGAAATGCTGATGTTACACATGCATCAAATATTAGGCCATGGTGTGACAGAACAATTCCTAGCAATTCAGAGGAACATGCAGAAGCCTGGGAGAAGACCTTCCCTGAAGAAATTACCCAATGTGAAATTGCCCAAACGATGTAATCAAAACTCTATATTCTAAAACATATTGTGAAATTCAAACTTGCAGAAACAAAAAAGGATCAAAAGAGTAAGTACACAATAGAATTTACTCTTCCTCATCTCTTCCTCTTAGATGCTTTCTGACTCTCAGAGAACTGCTTCCCTATATTTTCACTACTGAAAAGGCCAAATCCTGTCCATTCACTGCCATTCCAGGGTGGCAAGGGGGCACATCCACAGTCCCAGGAAGAGGCAGAAATACTGTCTATTTTCAGCATGGGAAAAGAAATCTTCACCTGATATGTAAACTCTTTACCTATTTTATTTATCTGATGCCAGCATTTGGCCCCAATCCTGCAAGCAGTAAGAAACTTCATGGTCTTAATTAGACGTTAGCAAAATATTAGTCTCCATTATTGTGAATCTCAAAACAGGACAGGCACCCATTCTTGAGCTTTGAACTTGTTCACATAATTAAATTCCTTTCAAAATTTCATTTTCAAAGAAAAATGGAAAAAAATTAACACTTAAAATAGCATGCAAGGATGCCTCAGTTTTTATTCAATCTAGAGTAGTCCAATTTAATATCCAAGGTCACCAGTCTGAAGGTTGTATGTGACATGTGCTATAACTAAATATATGTACTAATTTGCATCATTCTGTGTTGCAAGCCAATTGAATTTGCAAATCATTTGCATCTGCGCACTTATATAATTTGGCAATTTTGCCCATTCTCAACTTATTTTTAACTCTTTATAGTGACTCAGAAATGCTAAATAATTATTACTTACACTGCATTAGTGCACAGGGACTACTGCAGCCAACTTCACAGCTTAGACTAGACCACCATTGAACACTCCATACTGTGAGTATCCTTGCTTCTAAAAAGTTTAAACAAGAAGGAATTAGCAGAAATGAAACAGCAGTACTGGGTAGCAACTTGCTTCATGTCATTCATCAAATTCATGTCCTCTCTGTTAGGCTCATGATGACTCTCAAGTGGTGAACATTTTTTTCCCCTTAACTTTCACATTAAATTTTCCTCAGTTCATTTCTGCAATATCTTTTTAACTTTTCAAAATATCATTTGACAAATTTTGAGGATCTAAACGTTTTTCCAACAGACACGTTTGTTAAATTAATTTCTAATTCAAAATGTCATGCTTTTGCACTTCATGCATTCAAAATGTCATATACAAGTGCCATGGCAGCAGACTATGGAAATCTTGGCTTGTGGAGGAAAGATGGGAAGGAATATAGTAACAGATGCTCACACATATTTATAGACTATTGTACATAAAGACAGACACACAGCAGGTAAGGCTAGGACAGAAAGAGATGCAGTTCTTCTCTGGAGCCTCTGTGTGATCATTTAGAATTGCTTAAAAATGTCTGTTTAGAATAAGACTTTAAGATTAGTTACCAGTATGGCTCGAAATTTCTGGTTCCAGTCAGGCAGCCAGTGTTCACATAACCTTCTAATAGCAGGTCTGCTGTCTCCTAATGGCACAACAAACTCTATTGCAAACCATAGCCTATCAGGCTTTGCTGTTAATGTCAGATTTGCTGATCTGCAGCAAGGCAAGCTGAGGAGGCCAAGAAAATGCAGCACAATATTACCATTTACTCCTAGTGGAGTTCGAGGCCATTTCTTTGGCATGTTACAAGTTCTCCACCTAGCTCAGTGGTCCAAAACAGCCATAAAAATTATCTAATACTTGTGCAGCTAGCAATTCTGATAGTGTCAGTATTCTTATCTTCCTCCGGTCCATGCTTCTCCTCACTCCTCCAGAGTGGAAACTCAAATCTCTAAATAATTCAGGAGTAGCCCTTTGGAAGTTGCTGGCAAGTGGTAAAGACCATAAAGCAGCCCTAAGACTGATCTGCAGTCTGCCATCCTTTATCTGAAGTAGCTTCAGTTGCCAACTTCTTCAGCAACACCTTTAGAGTCTTCAGAGAGTGTTTAAACACTTTTCTAATATGGCTTTTTAATTTAAGCAGTCACAGGTGTTGCCAGGAAGCTGCATTAAGTTTTTACCCTTGGGGTAATTTTTAACAAAAAATTGAGTACAGTATGAAAATGCCTAGTAAACTATTGTCTAAATGGTTTCAACAACCTTCAAGATATTTGTTTTTATATCTTCTCAGTTTGAAAGAGAAGCACAAAATGGTTACTACTCATATTGCAACTAAGGACTTCAGAAGAGTTATTTTAGAGACAAAAGTACCTGCCAACATTTAATTTTTCATACTGACAGAACAGTGTTACAAATTTCCTCTTTAGAAACTGTTTTTTTAACCAACAACAAAGAGCCAACAATCCAGAAACTGAGGTGGCTTCTCAGTCCATTTCATCACAGCCTTCAGTGAAAATAGGATTTAGCACCCTTCCCCTTAAATACAACCTCATGGTGGCAGAGAATAATAATGCAGACAGACGAAAAGTGACAACCTTCCTCACCTTGGGGCACTGCAAGACTGTATTTCACAAGATACAAAAAGATGAGAGAAAAGGTCATTTTTTGCTGCCCTTTTTTTTTTCTTTTTTTTTCTTTTTTTTTTTTTTTTAATATTTCTAGCCCTTAAATTCATCTGCAAAGAGAGTCTCACAAAAGAAAGAGGTCAAACACAAGAAGGAAGAAAAGGACAACTTTCTTCTTTTAATGTTACTCCAATTATTTTCATTATGTTGGAGTTCAGATGCTAACAAAACCACTACTTTGCAAAACAAATTGATACTGAACCACTAGATACTAATGGCATAGCAGTCCCTAGTAAACAGTAGGGCCATAGTAGCTGTGAGTTCTCTATGACTGTTTATGGCAATTTAAGGTATAGCTGGTGATAAGAGTTTACAGAACAATCAACACCAACAGCAAGCAGAAAAGCCATGTCATAACAATTTTATTTCTTCCAGAAACCTTCAATATGGATATCTAGTGTCTCTGGCACTCTTTTTGTCATACAGGTATGCAGTATAACTCCAAATTTCTGTAACATCACAAGTGAAAACTGAATTATGACAGGGATATAAAAATAAATTGGTATAACTTTTCTGGACTCATGACCTTTTCTGGCTCTCACATACTTCTATCAGTTGTATGCCTGATCTTGCGCCAACCACAAAATAAGGTACCAGACTGAATTAAAACTGAAGAACATTGAAAGGAAACCTCAAGGTTTCTAAAAAGAAATGGTTGTTTAAATCCATCTGTTACTGGGATGACATATTACACATTATGCCTATATCTACATATACCTACATATATGCACACACCCCTCTATAAGCATTCACACACACACACGTCATTTGTTTATGTTCACACATACATTGAGCTGAAAAATCTCACTGTCCAACAGAAAGTAAAGAACAATCTAAAATAAAAATCAAGATGAAGAATTGTACCTCTTGAGGCATTGAAGTGTTGAAACTCTTAGGCACAAAAGAGTATTCCAGCTGTATCTTTGGGAGGCCACACACAGGACCTTTTCCCTGACAGTTCATGAGGGGTATAAACCTGAAAATTTTTAGGATATTACAAATGTTCTCTAAGTCTTGTCCTGGACTATCATATTTTGTAAGTAACTACTGAGTGTAGAAGGAAAATACAGATATAAGATGTCAGCCCTAATACAGAATCCAAAGCAATGCTTCCATCATAGAAATAGAAACAAAAGGTCATGTTTGGAGTTTGAACATGGCCCAAGCTCTAACGCAAAGGAGTCCAGAGTTCTGTGAAATATCTGGCTTTACTACCAGATTTGTTACAATTAATTTAAATTCATTTGGAAATCTCCAGGTTTTTCAACATAAATAAGCATTGATACCTGGGAAATAAAATGGAGGATGTAAGAACATTTCCTTGCCTTTTCATCCCAAATGATCTAGGAGCAAACATATAGGAATAAATGTAGAAAGAAAGAGAGAAAGAGAGGAAGGAGAGGAAAGGAAGGAAAGAGAGGAAGGAAGGAATTCAGAAGGAAGGAAGGAAGGAAGGGGGGGGAGGGAAGAAAGGAGAAGGAGAGAGAAAGAGAGAGAGAGAAAGAAAGAGAGAAAGAGAGAAAGAAAGAGAGGGAAAGAGAGGGAAAGGGAAGGGAAGGGAGAATAAACACAAAATGAACACGGGAAGCATACCTTTGTGGTGAAATGTTTCTGAAGTTTACAGGAAAATCTGCTCCTTGTGTTTTACTGAACTCGGATCATTTTTCTTAAAGGATTAGTAGCAATTATCATTAAGGCTCAAGCATTTAACTGTGACTGCTGCAATAAATCTTATTAAAATAACTGAAACATACTTATTTTGCATGTGGCAACCTGTCTCTGAATCACAACCATCTGCACATAGTTATTGCCTGGTGCACACAGATGGCAGTAAAACAACTATAAAGCTATACCATTCTTTAATCATAACTTCTAACACAACTAAACAAAGTGAAATTTGAGTCAGACCATTAGCATTTGAAAGACTATATGACGACTGTAATTAACAAATACACTTTAGAATCCCTTTATAAAATGTTTTATTGGTTTCTGATTGAAAAAATAATAACACTTGCACTGGGCAAGTGTTTCAATCTTTGACAGCTCACTTAAAGAAATCATTTTAACAATGGAATCACAGTCTTAAAGTTTTTATACTGCACAGTTCCCTTACAGATTTAAAATGACAGTGTAGGTAGTAGAATAATTTATTCCTTCTTGCTTAAGGCACAGAATCGTGAATGCTTCAGGTCAGTTACTGCAGGGCTACATTAAACCCCTGTCACTCCAAATCAGTTACAAAGTGAGCATCTGTACTCCCTGCTTAGCCCTCCACAAAAAAAAAAAACCCACACCACACGCCACCACCTCCATGTTACATACAAATGCTGGGCCTCTAATGACACTCTAAATGAAGGCAGCAGACAGTTTCATAAATGTCTGTCTTCTGCATAATATCCAAATACCTTCTACATCCACTACCATCTATTAGATAGAATAAGATCTTATTCAAGATTCTCATTCAAGATCTTAAAAGGGCACTCACTGGAAAGGTTTTGAAACCTGTAACACTACTGGAAAATAAGCTCCCCCACAGAGACATACTAATATTTCCACAGGAACATGTCTCTGCTTTACCTAATAAAGTTCACTTCATAAAGTACTTCATCCTTAATCTCCTGCTCATGACCAAAGAATCTGTGGGCACGAGACCTTCCAAGTTTATCACCTCACTTTTACCTAAAGCAACTTGGGGCAGAACAGTGAATTAAGAACTGTTGTCATGGGTTAAAAATTTACGATTTATCATCCAATGATATCATCCATTGCATCAACTTATAACAGGAATGTTTTTACCTTGTTACAAAAGCAAAGGCAAACCTGGTTCTGTTTGAAATGAGCTAGGAGCCTGCACATGGTCAGTTGCATGGTTCATTTGAGGAGAGGCAACTTGTCAAGCTACGGTGACTTGCTCCTAAACCATTAACGCTTCAGAAAGCATTTTACAGAATCCTCTGTCTGGTTCATTGTGAAGATAGCTCTCAGAGAAATCAAAAAGGAACTGTAGAAGGCAGCAGGTCCCTAGATAAAGGCTGCTTGTACTATGTTATAAGACTGTCAAAGCACCAGATGAAAATGAACAAATTTAGATTTAAAGTACTTGAATAGGTTGTCTTGGTATTCAAATGGATGATGTGGTCTCTTAAAGTATAGACCAGCTATGGAAACATTTCAGAGTATACAAGAGAATTTTCATTAGAAAATTATTCACCAAGATGTCTACAATGTTTGTCTCTTACAAGCACCTTGTTCTTGCTCAGTGTTAAGCAGGCACATGTTTATCTCAGTCCTTTGTCAGTTCCGAGTACAAATAATAGGAGACAGATGTGGTGAATGTATATGTATCTTGTGAAGCATAATAGCAATTCCTTGATGGGCTTTGGGTAAGCAATTGCCCTCCCTGGGGCATATTTGAACTGTTTGAGATTCTTTGCTGCCAGCTACACAGCTTGCTACCTGTCAGGAACTGGAATTGGCAGAAAACAGCTGGTAGAAATCAGTGGATGTGCCAGTTCTGGTTCATCCAGCAGAGATACTATGGAACAGTGCCGCAATTCTGATTGGAATTAGGCAGCATAAACAGGTTTTATTTGCTCATAGCTTCAGTGCCTTCTCAGCCAGGGAATATTCAGGTTCAAATGATGTTAAGTGATTACTACATTTTAAAACCTGAAATTCACATAAGAAGTAATACAGGAAAGCAGTTGTAAAGAAAAAAGCCAGTTGCTCAATAAGATATACCACCAATCCCTGTCTTGTCTGTGACAAGAAATGTCAGCACTATTATTGGAAGTGTCGGTCCTGGGAACATGAAAGAATAGCTCAGGGAATGCAAGAAGTCTAATCTAGTGCTAAAAAAAAAAAATAAGGAGACCAGCTTGTCTTGACAGGTAACTCATGATAGAGCTGCAGAGCAAAGGTGTAGCATATGAGAGGGTGAAGAAGGGACTGGCTAAAACAGAATTCAGAGGCATTGTCTGGGCACTGCCTTAGGATGCTGTTGGGAAAACCCCAGCTTAATTGGATATCTGCAAGGAATTTCAAAGCGCAATGAAGAGTTTCTGCTTTACATATGCCATAAAAAGCAGAACAACAACAGAATAGAGACATAAATGAAGAGGGTGAGTGATTGGCAAGAGGAGACACACATGAGGATGAGTTACTGCATCCCTTCTTTGCTGCAGTTATCACCATCAAGTTCCTCCAGGCTTCCACGCTTAGAGATAAAGTTCAAGGAGAAAGACTAAGACCAGGGGATGAGGGGTTGAGTCAGAGATTAACAGAGAGAACTTTATCCCTAG
>JAWWEW010000088.1:1560456-1576697 GCA_035583185.1 Anabacerthia variegaticeps | reverse complement strand
TGTTTTTTAACAGAGACCTTGTGGCAGATGATGGAGGAATATTTATTACCTTTTGTGTGTGTTATCTGTATACAACACAGAGGCACTTAAGACAGAATGGAGGTAACAGCCTATAGAAACCCTATGAAATCCAGAAGGGATAAGTGCAAAGTCCATGCACATGGAAAGCAAGAACCACTTGCACGAATACAGGCTGGCAAGAAGCTGTGTTGAAAATAGGACCCTGCTAAAACAGCAAGCTGAAAGTGAGTCAGCAATGTGCCCCAGCAACAATGCAAGTCTGCTGTTCCCTGAGCAGTATTCACAGCAGCATAGCCAACAGATCAAGGAAATTACTGTTCCACCTCTAATCAGCAATTGTTAGACCACAGGTGGAATATTATATGCAGCAATTTTTTCATGATGAAAAATGTTGATTATAGTGGAGTGCCTTCAATGGAGGGATACCAAAGAAGTCACGGGCTAGAAGGCAGACCAGCTGAGGCAACTGGGTTTGTTCAGCCTGGAAAAGAGTATGGGATTAGAGAGGTTTAATAGTAGCCTTCTCATACCTCCCTGGAGATATCAGAGGAATCACAGAAATTATGGTCCAGGACAGGAAGATGAGAAGCAATGGGTATAGGGTTTTAACTGGATATAAGGCAGTATCTTTCACACAAGAACCATCAAGCAGGCTAGCTGGTGTACAAAAAGGTTGCGTGGCTTCCATCCTTGGAAGTTTGCAAGATATGATTAGATATTTCCCAAAAAAATTTTGATCTTACAGCTGCTTCTTTGAACATGAGGTTGAACTAGATGATGTCCTAAGATCCCTTCCAACCTGAATGATCCCAGCAGAGCACTATGGTTCTAATGAGTCACCTGCAAGGGATTCCTCTGGTGCAAATACAACGCACTGCTAAATTTACAGAACCTATGCAGGTGTATCAATAACACACATAGAGAACTCAGAGTCAGCCTGGGTAAGACTACTGTTTCTGTAGTCTTGTTTTTACTGTAACAATAGTCAGTAGATACCTGGGAGATAAAGCACCCACTTACTTAAAAGGGAACCCTAAACTTGACTGATTGGGTTGTCATTAATTATTTATCAATTATATTAATTTATAATCTATTACATTTGTTATATAAATTTGCAATTAATAATCAATTACAGTACTGAAATTAAATAATTTGTTGCAGAGAACACATCACAAGCATTGTCTCCCAATTAGACATCCAGTAATTTTATAAAGATCTTTGAGAGCTGATATCAGGTAAAAGAGAGATCTGGTCAATTTGCCAATATTTATTTTATGGTTCACAGACAGAGAATGAGGTATCTATTCTGTCATGTGTGTTCTTTAAGAAAACAAAGCTTTCAAGGGCACTAGAGCTATGACCAACTGTTTTCAAAATACATTTTAGAAACAACAAAAATCATTATATAAGCTATGTATAGGCAAAGGGAAGGTGGTTTTTTTTTATGTAATTATTCCCTGGTCTTCAGAGATCACTGAAACACTGCCACAGTTGAAGGATGGAGCTCAGCATGTTCTAACTAAGCACCATCAACAACAAAATCAGGACTATGATGGTTAAAAGTAAACAAGAAGCTCCCTTTTCAAAAAACTGTAAAGGAAATCAGTAAGAGCAACCTGATGAAAAATAATGCTGTAGGAATTACAAGTTGTAACAGAACTTACTACAAGCCTCAAAATCTAGAAAATTATAACAAATCTAATTGAAAACAAAGTATTGATTTAGTAGAGCAGAAGACCAAGATTTTCATTTATGTTTTGGTAATGTGAATCACTGAAAATCTAGCACTAGTTGTGATCAGGCTGCTATTCCATGTTTTCATCTGAAATGTACTATATTTAATACTAAAGTGCCTCCCAGTCACCATGCCAACGCTTCTCTGCTTTTGCATCCTTTGATACCTGTTATTCTACCATGACCTCCACATTCAGTCCAGCTTAACTATGCTTCTGTCCTTCTATGCCTTCTTTTATCAAGATCTTTATCTCCTTCTGAAACTATATATCACATCTTTCTCCCTTCCTCCATTAGCCTAACATTTGTCTGCAAATAATAGCTTCAATTAAAGTAAAAACCTCATACTACTCAAAAAAAAAAAAAAATGGTTTTACAGATGTGTCTGATAGCTCCTAAGGTAACCATGCAAACTCAGATGCCTTTCTTTTGTCTATTCATCAGCACATTACCTTCTGTAGCTATTATTTTATTTCAGGATGGTAGAATAAATTTGCAACAAAACCAGTCTCTTTTTGTTTTGTGGACTACCACTTGCATTATTTGAAAACATGTGAAATTACTGTGCTTATTTATTGTAATTGATGATCTTTCCCTAAAATGCAGCATGGATGTCTTTGCTTTTTCAGACAAACAAGAATGTAATGCAAATTTAATCATGTACTCTAGTATTTACTTCACCCAATGCAATGGGGAATATACTTGCTAAGATCATAACTTCTGATGTGGGGAATTCTTCATTCATTGAAAAACTGGAAAGAAAAGTACACACCAAGACCATGTATTTTACCAGTTCTGGATTGAATTGATGGCAAGAACTAGAAAACAAAGCTCACTAATCATGTAAGCCAAGCTCGCTAGCTTTTATTTGGAAAAAGAAAAAAGTTAAATGAGGCACTTATGCTTGCAGAAAATATCCCTTGACATATTCATATATGGGGATTTTGTGCATCATTCTCTAGTAAATCTAACCACTGCAGGCTAGGTATGCAGAGAAGGGGTGGTCCTTCTATTAGCTCAAGAAGTCAACAACGTGTGTCTGTGAAATGAACTACTAGGCAACCCACCTGTGAACTCTTCACTAATAAATACATAATGTAAGCTTTTCAGGAAAGTTCTTCTCTTGAAAATAGAATACAAACTTTTACCATTTTAAGATTTATGCTTTTCTGCAGAAGTCTTTCTAATATTGAAAAGAACTTCAGAATACCTTGTCTGATGCTGAAATATTATAATTCAAAATTTTCAGGAATCACGTCATCTGTTCTCTGCAAGAAACAAGTACCACTGTATGGGCATGTCCTCTGCCCATTTTAGGCTATTGGTAAAATAATTTGAATGATAAGCATGTGAAGTTCATGCAAAGTTCTCCCTCTATCATACTTTTTAATTCCTATGAAATCTGACCCTTTCTAGGCTGGCATAGAGAGAGATTCAAAGTCTAGTAGCCTTTGCATCACTAGTGATGTCTCAGCACTGAAGATACTCACATTTACTGTTGCCATCAGAATAATAACCATTGCTAGAATACCAGATTTAATATTCTTTACTGAATCTTTATTGGTACTTTTTTGCTGGGCATTTATTGTGTTCAATGACAAGTGAAGAATTCTTGTGTTGCTTTTGCCAAGAAAAAAAAGTGCTACTGAATAATAGTAGCAGCACCATATTCAAACTGTTCCAGATTACACCTCCTGATCACTCCAAGAACAGCCAGTCAGCCCTCAAATACAAAACTCTTTCACCAGAAGGTCACATTGACTTCAAATACCTTTGGTGATATCTCCTCCATATTGTGATTTCTTCAAAGAGAGTAAAATAGAATCATTATGCTTAGAAAATACTGAAAAAAAGGAAAATAAATTGGAGGTGGTTATCCTCTCTATTTTTTTAAGTCCTTATCCCTCTAAGGTGTTATTGCAAGCAAAAGAGGTTCTGTTGCACATCTATCCATTCCTGGGGTTTATTATATTTTGTTGAAGTACCATAATGGATGCCAGAGTATCTGGTTTTGGGGAGCCATCTGACCAAAAAGCATACACCTACATGGTTCACTATCTATTGTATCACACATTCAAAACCATTAATCTGTCATTAATATGTACAGAATTTACCCCATTTAAACTTTGAAATTATTAATTTATTCTGTACTGCCTTTTATTATGACAATCTCAGGGAGCAATAGCAACATTCTTTTTCCTCTTCTTCCATCAGCCCTCTCACACGACTTACAGAAGGGTAAACGAGTTTCATGAAATTACTAAGCCTTAAAAGACATTAAAATTTTTATTTGAATGCTGTGAAACATAACAGTGTTGCTTGACTAAAGGTTGGTGGAGGATTAATTGGATTTCTAAGTGAGAAGCAGACTACAGCTTCCAACTTTCAGGACTCCTGGGCCAGATGCTCAGCTCAAAGCTAGCATTTTGTGAAAGCACTCTCCAGGCAGACTGGGTACCCTCAAAAGGCTGTGCTTCCCATGCTGTCAGTGGACTGGGAACAGCTGCTTCAGTTCCTGGTCAGAAAGCTGGTCCTATGTGAGAATGGCAGAAGAACTTATATGTCTGGATAACAGACACTTTCTCCTTCAAACGTCTCCTAGTCACCAGCTGTAATTTCCCTTGTAGCTCTAAATAGCTTTAGCATATATCAGAGAGCAAATGTGCTCCAGCAGAACTACCCAACAGGTTTCTGTAGCTCAAGGAAGTTGAAAAGGAGCTGAGGTTTCAATTCACTGAAGTCAGCAGTGCTATGAAAGCAGCCTACGCACAGGTTTTGAGTGACCTAAGGAGACTCGTCACCATTTCTCCAGGAACCACAAGGGAATGCATGCACGCAGTTCCAGAAATCAATTCCTGTACGTTGTTTTGTTTTCTTGTTTTACCTTATTCTACTTGAACGCCCATAGGCACGATAAGGTAATATTTGTGCAATATCTCCTTGCTTTACAGATACCCTATCTAATCAATGAGGCTCCTCTGAAAAAAAGGCACTAGTTTGTTTGTTTTTTTTTTCTCATTTGGTTGCTTGATTTATTGTTTCCTGCAGAGAGGCCTGGTGTGTTTTTAAGTGTGGTGGCAGAGAACAAACTTACCATATTACGTCTCCAGAATCATTCTTACCTCTCACTCAAGGAGAAAGCAACTTGTAAATACATGCAAAATCACTTTAGCTGAGTTTCCCCAGAGTTCTCTGGGCAAGCACTGTTAATTCTACAGTGAAAATGTAAAAGACTTGTACAAAAAACTAATTTGACATAACTGGAGGTGGTATCTCCCTTAGTTTCCACTTTTAATATTTTAGTTAACTCAATCTTACTTCTACTCCATGATTTTCAATTAATTTAAAGGATGATTGTAAGTAAAAGAAAGCAAAACTTTTTATGACACAAGCTTTTCAATTCCTTTAAATGTCTGCACTGCTTTGATTCATAACTTCCTGAAATTCGTTCTGTGAAGACAGCAAAGTCTCAGACGACAAAATTACTGCAGATTCCCATTGAGGTACACATCCTTATAAGCAAAAGAAATATCCAAAGGAGATCACTTAGGTAATTTTGTCAACCTGAGCCAGTAGAGATTATTAGATTCCCAACAAGGGTAATTAAACTAACTATTGCCCATATTCTCTCTGTCAGTGACCCTAATTTTATCTAGTAAGTATTGTATAAAAAACCAAAGAATTTTGAAACTGTTCAAGTAACGCAATCAAACATGGACAATGTTAGACTGCATATAGACAACATACCCATTCTTCTTCAGCAGAAAGCTAAAGGCTTGATTTTCCAGCAATCATAGAACCATAGAATGGCTTGAGGTGGAGAGGACATTTATAATCATCTAGTAAGCTTTTCATTAAGTACTAAAATTAGGTAAGATCATCATTAAGCTCTTTTCTGGAACTTATCTATATATTATAGTGCTTTTTAGCAAAATAATTTAGAATATTTTTATTAGTGTGAATTTCACACCCACAGATTGTGGAAGCTGGAGAAAGGAAGTAATTTTGTGCACAAAGATATCTAGTCCTCCAGGTGAAACCTAACTGTTGTATTAATAGTTTCAATCCGGTACACTGAAATCAGTCTCATGGACTACCCAAGTGCTGGACCAAGGACAGCACCAAGGACAGCATTTATTTCAATATATTTCACCTTCACTCCCAGGCTAAAATTTAACTCACTTGTTGAAAATATTAGGCATATTTCTGTGATAGGAAGAATAGACTCAAGTACCCTTGGAATCAAGCATTCTGGGGAACAAGCATGTTTCTATATCCACAGTTCTTTACCTTACATAATCTAAAAATATAGGCATGAAGTTCCCTAGTAATGCTGCTGAGGGCAGAATATGGATATTCTGCTAGTCTTCTATACTTCAACTTACAAAAAGGCAAGAGGCAGATAAAAAAAGGCAGAATACCTATGTCTTATATCGCAACTGTATCCTACTGTCTATGACAGCTGAGTGGATGCTCCCCCTTCCCCTTCCTCCTGCCACATGGTCCCAGAGATATCCCAGGAAGAACACACAAGCAGGCAGCAAGACAGGAAGCAGAGAGATGGTTTATTCCCAGGGTCTGGGTTTATATGGGGTCACAGGTGAAGTGATGTCACACCAATGAAAATTGAGGGTTTACAGCGAGTAGGGAAAGGGTTAACAACAGGCCAGGGAGGGGGCTTCTCACAGAACCTGCCCAGGTACCTTCTTGTGTTCTAATGAGGGTGTTCCCAGGGTGTTCTGGGAACAAGAAGGTGACGGACTCCATTTTACAACCAAGATAAAGCTGCTTTCAAAACATTGTGGTCAGCTTTTCCCATCTGCAGAGGTTTATTGCTACAACTATTTATCAGCGTCATGGATTTTACATCAATGTAATGATGTACAGTGAGGCAATGGAACGCCCAGCAACTTTCCCATGGTTTCTGAGGAGATGTTACTTGTATAGGTCCACTATAAATAGATGATGTTTGTAGTTATTGTGCCTTTATAACTTCCATTTTGTAGTTTCCAGGACTCTAAGTGAAATTACAGCTCACTGGAAGACCTTGATTTAATACCTAACAACCTGCATGAGAAAATAGTTTAGCTGCTCTAGCCAGGGAAAGATTTCTCTGATCATGGGGTGGGACTAGATTTTCATTGACATCTCTGTCTCCCATTCATGCAATGCCTTCATCATAGTTTATATGAAATTATTCCACTCCATCAGAAGATCTTTTTCCTACCCAGATGGCAGTACCAATTCAGACTGCACAATTTCAAGAAAGCAGATGGGAAGAGAGGCTGTTAAACCTCTGGAATTATCCCAACTATACTGTACAACACAACTGGCTAAAAAAAAAAAAAAGGTTGTTTGGTGATAACCAAATAATAGGGAGCCCAAGAGAAGTGAATTCAGACACAGAATGTAAAATCATCCTGAAGTTTAAATGAAGAAAAAAAAAAAAAAAGAAAAAGATAAAGCCCATATTTCTCTCTTTTGAAAAAAAATAATGTAAGGTTCTATAAAGTGTTTAACATGTTCAAGAAATGAGAAAGAAGGAGGTACTTCAGCTTGTTTAGAAAATTGTTTACTCACAGAGTAGAAAGCATCCTACAAACATAAACAGTTAGGGTTTGGCGATTTTTTCCCTTATTTTCTAGAATACTAATTTATCAAAATTTTGGGTGAGAACATTTTGGTTGTTGCTAAATCCCAATAAGACTCAGAAGGCTCTGCCTGGCATCCTGCCACCCTGTCCATCTGGCCTCATGGCCACCTGTCAGGCAGCCTGCTGCAGAGAACACACCTCCGAGCTCTTTGGCCCCAGCACCCCAGGAACACTGCACTGAACAGGACCCCCAAACCTTGGGTTTCTGCCTGGCAGGCAATTAGAGATGACCCAAGAAGCCCCAGAAACTCTCTCAGTATTTCACAATGAAATGTCACTCTGACCTTCTCTAAGCAAAATGTCAGAATTTTCATTACATGGAAAATTTCAAAATGTCATTTTGTTGCAGTTCTGAACAGTACTATTTTTAATTTCCACAGGACAGGAATTCCGGTGTCTGTTTAACTCTTGTCGGTACACAGCCTCCTTTCTAGGGGAACCTACGCTCGATAACTTACTGTCTAATGTTTCAAAGGCTTTTTTTAAAAATCAAGATGGTGAATCAGAAGGCAGGGGTTTGTGCTCAAAAAGTAGTTCCACTCCTCATAATGTATGTGTTCAGAATAATCTTCCAGAGATTTCCTAACATTGCTCAGGACCATCATAACTTTATTAGCACCACTGTGTCAGTTCTAAAGGACACAAATTCTAGCAGAATTTCAAAATTATTTCTGCAAAAATTTCACTACACTAAAAAAGTAAAACAGCAATTCATGGAAAAAGAAAAAAATAAAACAATTTCTCATGGTTAGAAAATGTGTGACATCATTGCCATCATTCCAGTTTGTAACCAAAACACTGTGCTCAGATTGTGCTAAAAATTGGCTGTTTAACTGAGTAAATTAACATAAAAATGGTCATTTCTGAGATACAAAGTTATTTAATTGCCATTCTCAACAGGAAAAAGCAAGCTGATGAGGAGGAACAGAAAGTGATTATTTGAACTCTCCAGCCACATACGTGCTATCTGCTTGATGCAGTCTTGTCTTGGGAGATACAGCATCTTAGCCACCAGACCTGATATACAAGACAAGGACAGCTTAGTGCCTGAAGAATATTAATTCTTGAAAAGACTGCTACACTATCATTTATTGGCATACCTCCAGCAGAACTCAGCTATTTTAGCATTCACAGCTCCTCCAGTTAATATTCTTTGACATCCATCCTGAACAGATGTTATTACCGAGGTTATCTATAGTTCTGTCTTCTCTGCTGATGGAATGGGAAGGTTTGGAAGGATGAGCGCTATAGGCAGCAGCAACATTCATTTTTTTCTATTCAGTCCTTAATCAGTTTTATTCCTCATCACTTCCTTTCCACATTACCTTTCTAGCTGCTGCTGGTTTAAACTTTTCTTCAAAAATATAAAAGTGTCATTGTGAACATCACTTTGTTCCTTTTTTTGCATCTAAACATCTAGTCTTGAAAAACACTGTGATGCTTTGGTTTGGGGTTTTTTATGTGTTGGGGTTTTTTTGGGGTGGTGGCCATTGTTTGGGTGGGCATTGTTTGGGTTTTTGGAGGGTTTTTCTTTTTTTTTTTTGTTCCTTCTCTGTTTAAGCTGCTCTTACTCATCCCATCCAGTATCATCATTGGTATAGAGATAATAGGCAAGGGAGGGACCACATGCTGTTCTAAATAGCTCTGGATGAGGTTGCATTCATGCAATAGAAGCAATAGTGGAAGAAGAATTGACAAGGGAACGATGTGGAAGATTGAGGGGGATAGGCAAAAAATCACCAGCATGAGAATAAACGTACAAGGAAGTATTTTGTCACTGCTCTGATATATACTTTCTAAAGCAGAACAAGAGACAAACCTGTGTTTTTGAACTGTAACTAACAATAACATCAATCAATAACTTTTAAACCACAGAAGAGGGAAAGACAGAAGACAGTTTTGCAGAAACGTAATAGTATGGTTATGAGCCAAGTTTGCACATATCAATCATACAAAGGCATGAGTAAATCACCAAATAACACAAAAAGCTTCTGAATGCAATTCATTTGCACATTCACCTGCAGCAGTCATTTGATCCACTGCAAATGTTATGCAAGCCTTATTTATAAATTTGCTTCATGCTTCCCTTTGAAATAAAGATGTACAAAATGTTTACATTTACAGAAAATTAGGTTAAGTGGCAACACCACAGCTTGAAAGGACTTTCAGAGAACTTTTACTGAAATCTGTCAAATATGCACTACTGAGGTATACATGTTTGTCTTCCTTTCTTCCCCTGCTGAAAATTCGATCAATGACAAGAAAAAACAGCAGGCTTTCTCTGCCTAATCCCCCTTTTCTATCTCCAAACAGACTCTCATAGGAGGCACTAGAATTTACTGCCATTCTAGCCCCTTGGTACCACAAAAATAACGATTTTCTCCTTGTTAATTTCTGATGAGATTTGTAAGAATTGAAAACATCCAGTAACCTTGTTCTCGCTTGTGTGCTTGCAGATTTCCAGTAACTGAATGCCTTCTGACTGAGATTGCCCAGTACAGTGGATGTTCATGCTGTTCGGCAAATTCCAGTATTTTGTTTGTCCACTCCTAGAAGCAGGATATTTTTTGATTGCATAGCATTTAAGCCAATGTCTGCTGGGGTTCAGAGGGCACTGCCAGGCTTATCTCTCAGAATTTGCCTTTTCCTCACAGGGTCTAGGTCAGCGTTGTACTTTTGCTGCTAAATTTAACTTACATCTCACATGTATTTAGCAGAAAATGAATGATTACATTATATTCTTATTAATGCAATTAAACCTTTATTTTCCCATTAATAGATGATGGGTATAGCTGGAACATACAAGAGATAAATTAAAGCAGCTTCAATAAACAAATGAAAAGTGAAAGGAAAATATAAATTTTAAAGTGTGTGGCTGTATCTGAGTTGTATTCCAAATTTGTTTCCAAAAGTAAAATATTGATTCATACAACAATTAAACACAGATCCAGTACAAGTGTTTCAGGGATTCTATTTCTTAATTTTGAGTATTTATTACGTTCCTACCTTTCAGAATATACAAACATACACTCAACACTATACATATATTACATTGGTTCTCGTGCATTCCAAATTAATAAATAATTAATGAGAAGTAATTTTCCTTAATTATGTATTATGAAATAAACAGAGTTTTAAAATAGAGGCAGAGCCAGTAAATAAACCTGTATTACAAAACCATAAATATGCCTGGCCTATTATTAACCTCACAACCAATTGAGTGCAAAAATTGACCACTCAACTTGTGTGTTAAAACTAACCAGAAAAAGATAGAAAGAAAAATGATATGTTTTGAGTAACCTTTCTTTCCCCTCTGTGCTAGAAATACTACAAGTACAAAGTGGATTTTTCTTTTTGTATTTGACCTCTAGAATACTTTCTTTCTTTCTCTCTTTCTTTCTTTCTTTCTCTCTCTCTCTCTATCCCTTTCTTTCCCACTGCCTAAGTAGAACATATTTTTTCAAAGAGATTCTTTGAGAAAATATAAAATATTTTTTTAAACTAAGAGACAACATTCCAATCCTGCCTTTTTAAATCCAGATGCTAAAATCCAGGCTTACCTGATACTCTGTGCTGTGCTAGAAGCCCTACAGACTCAGACACCAGTGCCAGAAGTACAACTATACTAATATTTTATTTTTTTAAATTGTGTTCTCCTGTTGTCACTTTCACTTTATGAACTGCAGAATTATTTTTGCACAGACAACAGCATTCAAAAACTCTTTAACACCTGCAGCCTTACCAAGCTGAATTCAAAGATACGAGGCAATGGTGGAGATGTGATGTCTAGTCCATTAATATAAGAGCTTCTTTAAGTTGTCCTAATTGCTTTTGACCAGAAACATATTATTTTTTATTGCCCATGCTGCCAGCAGCGCAGCACTGTGGGAGGGGGTGCCTGCAGCAGCTCAGCTCCCTGCAGTGTGAGATGGTGGAAGCACTACCTGTCCCCAGCTTTACCCTGCATATCAAGGGTTCACAATAAAACAGTCCTGACACTGACCTCCCAAAGACCCAGCAGCTGGAACAGCCTTAACAAGGTATTAACACAGCAATATGCCCCGTAAACTATTACCAGCTGCAGGCTGGGGAGGGGAGCCAGAGCAAGAGGGAGAGAGGAAGGGACAAGGAGAGAGATAGGGAGAGAGAGAAACAGGAGGAAAAGTTAGAAAAGGGACTGTTTGCATCTGGGGGAGTATTGGCATATTCTTCTAACCTCTTTTCTAAATTTACCGTGTAGTTGCACAGCAACTCATGCTGAGCTAAGGGTCGGCTGTGTCTTATGCTTCTAATGTCTTGCAGTGCCTGAACTGGTTTCTCTGTCAAGTCCCACCAAACCACACCATGCTGTTTTAGCAATAACAAACATGCTCAAAACAACTCCAGAGAAAGTAGAGTTTATTTGCCTTAATTACAGGTGGCTAGCAGCCTGCTGAGCAAAGAGAAAGCTGCAAGTGGGAATACAATAGCCCGTCCATAGCCTTACTTTGTGAGTCTAGTATAACAAATGGTATATTTCCAGTGCAATCCAAATTTACAGGTGGTCTACCTGCAATATATAATTAATTAAGATAGATTTACTTCACTGGCAATTCTGCCTTTGGGACTCTTGGGACTACATTGCTGTGCTAATCAAAAATACTTTAAAATACGGAACCTCAATGTCATTTTACATTCTGCTGAGCGAGTGTATTATTTGCTATGCAACAGTGCTCAACATGGGGTTGTTGCTACAGTGCCCAAAAACATAGTTCAATAGTAGATTGCCTGTCACAGTTGTGTCACTGAACTTCAAGGACAACCCACCTAGGAGCTCCAGCTGCTTGAATACTGACACAAGATGTCAGGACTCAAAAAGTTAATATTTAAATAGTTTATAAAAGTTAACATTTAAATGACTTATAAAAGTTCCAAGAGCTACTGTAATAAATATCAAGACAAAGATTGCTGGATAGAGAGAAAGCCTCAGGTTCAGGATATAAGGTTAACACTATTTTGGCTTCAGAGGGCATTTTATTCCATACTGCTGTTTGTACTCTGATACAGCTGATTCTAGTTTCTAACTGGTCTAGTATCCCCATACTAACAAAGGTTCTTCTGACCCATTCTGGCAATGCCCAGAAAACCAATCCTGAGAAAAAAACATTTACATGAATAACAAGTAGCTGCAATGCTTTTTATCAAGAGGTATGGCACTTATTAAGTTTTCAAACAGGATGGGAATGGAGCTGCATCGTGTCTTGCAATGTACTTTAAGAGCACAACTGAATTATTTGTATGCATTATCTTTCATTGTCTGATTAGTTGTCTGGTGGGTGGGCAAAACCAATACCTTGTGCTAGAGGCTGATCAGTGATTCCAATTAATAAAGAAAAAATAGCTGAATTTGAAATTTCAGTAAAGAGCCTGTAGTTATAAAAGATGACCGATATTTAATATAAATATCAATAAATATAAAAATAGTATGTCTATATATTATGTGAAGCTATAAATAAGCAAATCTTAGTGGTATTATAGCAATGATGGTCTAGAAAGAAGATAACCTACGTTGTAAAAAGATTTGGCCTAATGATTTGCTGTGTTTGGAAACAATGTGCAAGCTTTTGGGCTTGAACTTTATCAGACTTCATAACGAAGACTTATATCAGACTTTATAATCCATGCTAGGCAGGTGTTAGAAATATTTTTTATTAATTTAGACTAGTGTTTATAGCATTGATTAATCAGCTTGAAAGAAAAGTAGTTAGCATTCACAGCATAAAAAGGTGTTAGCAAGGGAAGAGATCATTGTATATGTAACAGTCTGTAAAGACAACGTTTTTATTTACTCACACAGTTAGCTTCTATTTGAGTTTGACATTTCATGCTTCAAGGCTTAGGTCTTTTGAAGATACTTACATGTCTTAAATGAGGCTCAGAACTGAGCAATCAGTTCTGGATGAGTGGTACGAAACATTCAGAAGAAGCATTTTTTAACTTATAACTAGGTGTCCCTGCCCTTATCACCTATATGTGTTTCATTTGTTCACTCTGATGCCTACTAATTTTTCAGTTTCAACCCCTTAAAATGAATGGTGCATTTCATGCACACATGATGTACGTTACAGTATAAACTCCATGGTTAACAACTAAGAATAAAGTTTTTGAGAGGAAAAAGGAATGGATTTATGAAGCAAACTAGTAAGTGAGGGAGACTGAATTCAGAGTCTGGATTGTAAGACATTATTTTACCAGCTGCACTAGAAATCACAACCCTGCAGACAAAGTCAGATCTCATTGCAGCGGCAAAAACTGTTGGCCAGGCAGTGGTTTGTCATTGTTTGTCCTTTGCCCTTTGTCCCTGAACTGATGCGAAAAATAGAGTCAAAAAGTACATGTGCATTTTTTCAGAAATGTGTAGCAAGGATGGAGAGAGTTCAGCTGATTGAGACAGAAGAATAAAAGAAAAAACATATAAGCTAAAATAATAAGAAAAAATAGCATTCAGAGAGACTACGTAACAGGCACATAACAGGAAAGGAAAAGTGAGGTGGGAGGAAGAGAAAAGGCGACTGTAGTTGGATGAACCATGGAAAAAAGGTGGGCAGGGTAAAATGCTTAACATAACAGAGTGAAGAGGAACATGACAGAAAAGAGAATCTGTTTGAAAAAAATGAAAATAAAAAAAAATTTAAAAAGCCACCAAAAATAGAAAAGAGTGAAAAGGGGTTTTTAAAAACCACTGAGAATAAAAGTGAGTTTTTATCATGGCAATTATAGAAAGAAAATGTACATCAAGGCATTGGAAGTGAAAAGCAGAAAAGCAGAGAAAATATTTTAAAAAAATGAATTAAGTAAAGAAAATGGTCCAGACTGAGATCAGCTTCTTTTATTTTCAGGTTTAAAAAAAAAAAAAAAAAGAAAAAAAAAAGGTGTAGATTAAGTTTAAAAATTAACAAAGCCTCTAGTCTACTATTTGACTGTATTGAGCACAGTAGTCAATAATCACAGTAGTATACCAAAATGTGTAATTTTGATTTTACCTGAGTAAGCTCTGTAAATGGCTTCGGCCCCTAAAAAAAAAAAAAAAAAAAACAAAAACAAAAAAAAACAAAAAAAATTACGACTGGAATCGTAAAGATTCTTTCTACAGCAATACTTTTCTGTTGCATTTTCCGTGTCCTGGAATTCATCACTTCCGAGACAAAAAGGCACACGGCACTTTCACTTCACTTGCGGGCGGGTCGGGCTCTCCTGCCGCGTCTCTCTCCGCGCCCCGCGGACGATGCTCCATCCCCGCTCCGCCGCGCCGCGGCCCCGCTGCTGCAGCGACATCCCCGGTCCTGCAGCGACATCCCCGGTCCTGCAGTGACATCCAGCGTCCAGCCCCGGGACAGCGCCGCCCGGGCAGCCCCTGCCCCACCTCGCCGCCGTCCTCACCGGAGCCCATCGCCATACACCGCCAGAGTTATTTTTCTCCTTGGAAGAGGGAACAAGGAGAGTGACACCTACACTAGGGATAAAACTTTACGAAAAATAGGGGAGAACTGCAAACTGCTGTAAATTATACACTCGAGAATGAAAGCAATTTGTATAGTAGCATCAAAAGAACAAAAAGAAATTCCTTTTAGTAACTACTCAAAAAAAGGGTGACATTTATGGACTGTAAATTCATGAGCAAAAGAGCTAACTTTTTTTTTTTTTTTTTGAAGTTGTAGAAGAAGTGACACTGAAAGCAGGGCATTCTTTCTTTTTCTTTAAAACATAGAATCATAGACTCACAAGTTTAGGTTGGAAGGGACCTTAAAGAGCACCTGGTTCCAACCCCCCGAACATGGGCAGGGAATAAAAACATAAAATGATCGGGATTAAGAGAACTGAAGAAGCTCCATGACAGTCCATTATAGAAAAAGCATCCTTTGTTTTTTGTTTGTTTTTTTGTTTTTCATTTCTTATTCACATTGGTCATGTGCTGTATGAATCCAAAATGCTCCAGTCAGAAGAGAAAAAATGCAGATTTGCCAGAATGCTCAAAACCCCTTTAATTCTTGCTACAGGATCGCAAAGACCTCTATTACAGACTTCCAAAGAAAGATGAAAGACAGGCCCATAATAACCTAGAAGAAAGTTTGTGACAAACAAGTAGAGTAATCAGATTGTATAGAAGAAAACCTCTACGAAATAAAGACAGTTTTCCAGCCTCCCACTCTGCCTACAGAAAACATTAGCCCTCTAAAGCTACTTGCAAAAATAAAAATTTCTGGAGGTGTGACTGTCATTTTATAACTTTATGGCTCCTACAAGAAATTTGAATATTTCTCTGATACTGCAAACCTCAGTAGTTTTGATTATTAGGTGCCCTTACTTTTTCCCTCTTTATGAAGTGTATATCTGTCTACATCCACTGGATATGTGAGGAAAGAAAGAAGCCTGTAAGAGAGAAGCTAACTTCCAGCCACAGTTTCTGTGCATTTAGGCTGATGAGATACCTTAAAAAGGCCTTAATAATCTGCCACAAATCACAAACTCTTAGTTTTTTAAGATGACGGCTACCCAGCTCTTCTGTGATTAGCAGACACGATTTGCAAGGGCTCTATTCATTCAAAACAATCTGCAACCTTTGATGTCAAAGAAGCTGTGGAGTGGATGACTGCAAGCCGCAGAGGGTCACACGTCTCTGCTCTGCACACAGCCTTATCTATTCATCAGAAATTCATCCAGGTCATGGAAACTTTTTCATTTTCACTGCACAGGCCTCAGAAAGCCAAATGGCATGGGAAATTTAATGTAAGTCAGTCTCACATTCCCTGACCATGAATGTGAAAAAATTAATCCTCTGCAGCTAAATACTTTT
>JAWWEW010000088.1:1538884-1549166 GCA_035583185.1 Anabacerthia variegaticeps | reverse complement strand
AAAAAAAAGAAAAAGAAGAAAAAGAAAAAAATAAGCTTTCCTCATGATTCTCATGACAATTTACTTCTCCGTGAATTTTGAGAGAGGACATTTTTCTTTGAATTAAGGAAAAGGTTGCCTAATTCCATTTTTCTTTCATCTGATAGGAGTGGTATGGGTGGTTTACAGGAGTTTTCTGAAGATAACTGTTCTTTATTAACACAATGTCAGATCTAAATCTATCTGTACATTTAGTGACAATTTCAGGTTAAAGAAATACTTAGTATGATAAGTGGCAATAACCACTATCAGTAACAAGGGAAAGGAGTGATTTATAAACCCTACTTCTAATATTTTTTTGGTACTTAATTCAACCACCAGTATTCAAATCCAGTTGAAAACTGTGGGAGCTCAGAGTGCTCAGCAACTTGCATAAATGCTCAATAAATTACTTGATTGAGCCCTAATCCTGCAGACAATGTTATGGGTAAGGGGAAAACCTAATTACAGTGAGAATTTTTTTTTCAAGTTTATTTATTTCATGAGTTCAAAGCAAGATGGCACCATTGACCTCAGATGACAATATAATTCAATGCAAAAAAGGAAGAACAAGTTTATACATCTTTATACATCTCTAAGTGTTAAAAGAAACAAAAAATTAATTGATACTTTTTCAAAATAAACCTGCATAATTGTGATCAGTGAGCACAGCCTCACAGCCACTAGACAAATGCAGGGATGGAATTGGCTGCTGGTAGCTGAGTTTGAAAGATGCACAGGGTTAAACAAATTCAACCCAGAAGCAGTAAGTTTTGCACTTGGTCTCAGAGGCAGGGTCCCACCAGACTGAGTCAGGAGTAGTGTAAAACTCATCTCAGCTAGAAGTCGTCTTTTGCAACGGTGAAAATAAGATCCACTTTACTGCTAAATAAAGCAGACATATAATCATATTCCCAGTTGTAATAGCCAGAATGAACCTCCTAATGGCACGGCCAAGGTATCAATGCCTACCAACATCCTTCCCACATGTGGCTGTGAAAAACCACCTGAAAAAAAATGGAAACCCAAGATATTCCCAGGTCACTGGAAGCAGCCTACACTTTTTGCAAGCAGGTTTTGTCTACAGCATTGTCAAGGGTTTCAGGAATAAAAATATGAATTAAACATGAAGATATGCATTCTCAATCAGCAGGCCACCAGAGCCTTGCAGCCCGTTTCTCAATCCATTTCTCCTGCTTCTAAAAAGCATGAGAGTTATTGCAATGAAACCGGCAGCAACATTCAAAACAAATCCCTTTACAGACTTTAATCTGAGGAGAAGAGATTCAAGGTCTGTCACCAGTGGTAGGAGGTAATCTGGTAGGGTTGCAAGAAGAAACTGCCTGAGCTTCAGATAAAAGACAAACTCCTGCTGTGGAATATTATACAAATGCTGAAGATGCTGGAACGATGCCAGAGCTCCCTGGTGGTGTGGGCTGGAGACATGAGGTATGCAACTATCATCCTGCTGAGCAGCAAAGGAAAACAATTGCAGGATTCGATGAAGCACAGCTACAGTAAGTGCCAGTAGGGACCTTTCATCTTCAGAACTGTCAGAAAGCACAGCCGTTCATGGCACAGTCAACTCTCCATTGTTTACCAAGAGCGACAAGGACTTAGATGGGGACAAAACAGAGAAAAGAGACATAACAGGACAGTAACTTCTTTTTTACAAATCGTCTGCTTTAAGAGTGACACTTAGCCTGTGCAAAATAATCCTGCAGCCAAAGCTGACACACTGTGTCACCATTAACTTTACTGAGAGCCATTTACAATAATTTATAGAAAAATGAAGGGTGTAAAACATAACATGTTCAGCTATGCTGAATGAAGGAGCCATTTACCATTTTCTAATGCGAGTATGTAAAATAAGTTTGCAGATAAGCAAATTCGTATGTAGTATGAATTGATCAGAAAATGGAAGCAAGTGACAACAAAATTGTATTAGTAAGTTTGCTCTCTGTTTAGATGTTTTGCCCATATAACTCTGTGCAAGGCAATGTCCCAGAAAAACAAGAAGCATGGAAGAAGTACTAAGCTCTAGAAATTTCAGAAAATTGATAGTATTAAGACTTTGTATTCCAAATGAACCAAAAGGACTGTGATTTTATTAAAAAAAAAATAAATAAAAGTGCACAGTTGAAATCAGATAAGGCTTAGATTTGAGAATGTGTGCGGTTGGCAGCAGACACGTATATTGGTGAATATTATTACATTTATCTTCCCAGGAAAAAATATGCATTGATATATTTTATACCTAGATGAAATAAACTCTTAAAAAAAAAAAAAGGGCAAAACCAAAAACAAACAACAAAACAAACAAAAAACTAAAACAAAAACAAAACAAAAAACAAACAAACAAAAAAAAAAAAACAGGACTTACAATGTCTGCCAACACACACTCTCATTTACCATCATAGTGCTTAAGAAGGCCATGCACTAAAATCAGCAGGTATCTCCACCTCTTTTATTACTATGGCAGTAGTAATAAACAATACCTATGGTTTCAGGGAGTATTTCAGGTCTGTCAGAAACAGCATAGAGAAACAAAAGATGCAATCCTGAAATACAAATGAAATATGCACGAACATGATATGGGAAAGTTTTTATATGAATTTTAAAATCACATTCACACTCAATACTGTAAAATCCATTTAGGCTCAAACTCTTCCTTGTTTCAGACCATTGTGAGGTTGCTGTTGAAACTTATTAACTCCACTTGAACACAAACAGTCATTCTCTGGGCAGTTGATTAAAATCCACCCTTTCTTAAGCTTGAAGGGACTTCTGACTGTTTAGTTCCTATGGGAAATATTAAAAGAAAAAATTGCAGAGAAAAATCATAGCATGTCACAGCACTTAATAATAGCTACAGATGGAGTAATTTTAAATAGTTTGCATTAACTTGATGGGATAAATATTCTGAGGTATTCAAGACCCTTAGGGAGAAGTGTCACAAGGATAAGCCATAGTATGAAATTGCTATTTGAGTGCTGAATACCAATTATTTTTGATTTACTGTAACTGTTAAACCCAGGAGTTTACCCAAAAGCAGTTGGTACATGTTTTAAACGATGCACCAAGGACTTGCTATCCAGGAACAGCAACAGAAACACCTTCACACAATGTTCTAGTCACTTTCATCTACCATGTGAATAAAATTATAGGCCAAATGTCAGGAGTGAAGCACTGAGAGTGACATGTACCCAGACAATTCTGCCATCCAGAAAGATGCAGTTCTGCAGACTAATAGAATTTTATAACTTATTTTTGAGCAAGTTTACTTCTGAAAAGAGCTGAAGCCCAGGTGGAATGTGATGTTACTCAGTCACACTCACTACATGGTTTTTACATACAGTCAAAATTATCAATTTTGTCCTTTTTAATAAGCTTTCAAATAGCTGGTCAGAAAACAGAGAATCTGGTCTAAGAAACACTCTTCTGCTTGGACCTCTTGAGATCACTGCATCTTGGCCTTTTGACACCTTCTTCATTCTAGGGACCAACCTCTCCTTCTCCTCCAACCAACTTCCTGACGAAGGAACTTCAGCATAGCTGCTTTGCCCAGTCTTTTGAAGATCAGACATCATCTTGGAGTGGGACTCAATGCACCAAGCTTCAGTCACCTGAACATTAATTATGCAGCCAAATTTAGCTGCCACAGGCACCCAACACCATGAGTGGTGAGAGATAGGCACCAGGAGAAAGAGATGAACTGCAACTTCTGATCACAATCTAGAAGAAAAACATTTTCTCCATTAATTATGAGAGTTTGGCTGTTAATCACCTGATCTGTAGTTGCTTCAGTGATTTGATTTTAGGTGAGACTGACCTAAAGCACAATCACATGCTTCCATGGTGGAGGCAAGACAACCCAACTTTCAGAAAGCAGGATATTATGTATTTAGAAGAGACATACTCAATATGCAGCATTATATATTTGCAAAATTTGTTTGAAAATGTGAGTAATTTAAGGCTAAATCCACACTGTACTCCAAATCAAAATTTCTACCCATGACAAGTCCAGATCTGTTCTGCTCTCATCCTGCAGAACAAGCCCTTGATCAGGCACAGGACTGAAGAGTATTATGGAAAAAACAGTGGAAAATGTTAAGAGCTCTGCTGTCCAAATCTCATTAAAGGAATATTATTTCAACTGTTATTTCCTATCCTTTCAGCAACACCATTGGACCTTCAAGAAGCATCTGGACAATGCTCTTAGTCATGTCATTTAGTTTTAGGTAGTCTTGTGAAAAGCAGGGAGTTGGACTCAATCCTTATGGGTCATTCCAACTTGAGATATTAAGAGATTCTGTGAGTCTTGCACCTAGTCATTTGTAGGATGATCCAGGTAATGTCCTTTGCAGGTGCAGATCAAAGGCTATAGTGTTATAAATTCCCATCTTCAAAGATCTCCTTCTGGTTATGGACTCAAATTCTTTCTTAAGTCCAGTAAGAGTTCTGTCTTGCAAAACTCTGTACATTTTTGTTCTCTTTGCAGCCAGTCAGCTAATCAGTATTTTGTCAGATGCTGCTTATGTGCACTGAAAAAGTAAATACTGGCAGAAGTTACCCAGTACAGATTTTGTGTTAAGAAAAAAGGCATCTTTTACCTGATCCATACTGTCAGAAGTACAAACAACTAGCGAAGCTATCCATAACAACTACAGTACTCATAAAGAAGACACTGAGAGTCTCACAAGCCTTGTTTTCATACCCCATCACCACATATCTGAGTCATCTTTTATTTTACATCACTTTTATGGCAACACCACTTTTATGACAGCTTTTCGTGAGCTGATTTTAAATAGCCAGTGTTGGAAACTAGAGTGATTTTGATTGAAGAACTTAATTTTAACAAGGCCAAGGAGCTTATTCTATATTTTTAAAGCAATGGAAATTTTGAACTGCTAGCCATGAAGCAAAGTGATGTACAAAGAACCTGATACTGAGCAAACAAGATGAACCAAGCCATCAATCTACTGTTGTACTGCTGCAAACAAGACAACAGATGACAGGGGTTGTCAATCTTTTGAACAGACTGCCCAGGGCAATGGCGGAGTCACTCTCTCTGGAGGGATTTAAAAGACATGTAGACGTGACATTTGGGGTGAGTGGCTAAGCACTGCAACAGGTTGCCCAGGGTGGCTGGAGTATCCTTTTCCCTGGATATATTCCGATCCAAAAAAAAGCCGTGGGACCTTGGATCCACTGCTGAACTACAAAAGAGGTTGGACTCAACAGCTGCCAAGATGAACCTTTTTTATTACTTACTTCTGTTGTCTTTATTTCATAAAGTTAGCACTTTTTTGTAACCTCCATCAGTTCTCTTTCACATATTTTGTCATTGCTAATGAGTTTTTTTCTAAAATGCAAGATGCATTCAAGTGTTACACAAACTTTTTTCCCATCTGGTTTCAACAGACCAGATGTTGAAATATTTCCTCACATTTTGGAATGAGTGACACAAAATTCAGGCTGTGAGAAGAAAAATTTTCTAGAACACACTGTTCTGTAGAGTGTGTTCAGGAATAGGAGACTTTCCACCCTATGAACTCACCAGAAACCTTGTCTGATGGACCAAACAGTGCTCCTTCAGCTGCGCATGACAAAATATCTTTCTTGTTGTTTTCAGGCTATACAACATTTAAGAGATCCAAGACAGGATTTTAGAATCAATTTTCTGTAGCTTTGAGTAATTTTAATAGAAATACTAGAGGAGGTGTTATTTGGTAGAGCATTGCTATGTTGTACTGGAAGAGTATATGAGAAGAAGAGTTATTACTCTTAATAACCTTTGCCATCAGATTAATTATGAAATGCCAAAAATACATTTTAAAGTTTTAAATTTCTCTAATTTCTTTTACTTCTTAGAAATTGGAGTAGATTTTTAATCTAACTCTTTTGATTCAACCAAGAAGCCAGAAATTCTCCCATTCCATACTTTTCTTTAAAATTTTTCTATTCTAGATATTAACAAATCCATTTTTCCCTTATAAAATGAAAACTGATACACATATATGTATATCTAGGAGAAATAAACTGGTCTTCAACTTGTGAAAACTTCCATTTCTTCTTAAAAAAAAAAGTCCTAAAATATTTTTAAAAATGTTTTTCCCAATCTCAATATTTTTTTCCAATTTCCCTCCTATTGAATAGCATATTTTCATTTAAAAAATTAAATTCAGCTTCAATATCTTTGATCAATTGAAGTGGTAGGTATTGTTGGTATGGCACTACAAAGAAAGAAAGAGAGATATAAAAAGACAAAGAAAGAGAAAAAAAGAAAGAAGAAAGGTAGAAAGTCCATCTTACCATTTTACTTCTGAAAAATGGAATTTTCTGGGCAGATCACTTGACCTTACTTAGCTTTATGGCAAACCTTCAGGAGGAAATGGATTATCTTCTTCCCTTTCTCAGAAACTTTCTCTGCTGTGTTGCCCCACCAATTATGTCATCAGTGAACTGCAGTTGTCCTGGAGCCTCACCCTTTTCCCGTGCAGTCTGGATTAGTCCATGGTAAATGGTGTGTCTGTGTTTCCATCCCTGAGGCAGTCAGTTCCAGGTGTACTGGACACCTCTCTAAGAGAAAGCAAACTGTGACCTGCATTATGCTACTAAAGGAATGGAGGGAAATGCATTAGCAATGTTGATGGTGGCACCACTTTGCTGCATTGGGACTCCAGTTTGTACTGAAGTTCCATCATGTCCAACAGAGTGGCACTCAGTGGTGATGTGACTTCCTTCTGGCCATGATAGTCTACTGCCAGTCTCCACTCTGCACTGGACTAACACACTGGCTATAAGGGGCTATTATACGGTGAGCAAGTCTTGCTTACCACTGATTCCCTGGCTCTCCAGGGATCCACTCAAGGATGGGGGTCACAAAGTCATGGTTGGTGTGGTATTGCTGACAGTGCACTGGTGTGGTACCGATCGGTACCTGTTGTTCTTCAACCCTCAGTAGTCTGATAGCAGAAGTGTCCTCTTAGAGACCATGCAAGGTATTCAGCTGTCTAATATCCTCTCTCTCACAGCAGCTATCCCAAAAGCCCAACCATGCCCTTTTGGATCCTTGAAGTACCCTCTCCTCAGGTAATCTGTGCCAAGGATACACGGGGCCTCTGGGCCAGTCAAAATGGGATGGTTTTGCCATCCGTTCATGGTCAGGCTCACTTCAGCTTCCAGTACAGTCAGCTGTTGACATTCCCCTCTCACCCCAGAAATAAATATGGATTCTGCCTCTACATATCTTGATGGCATGAGGGGACATTGTGCACCAGCGTCAACTAAAACTTTATACTCATGTAGGTCTGATGTACCAAGTTATTGGATCCACACAGTCCAATAGATCCTACTGTCCCTTTCTGCCACCTGTCTGGAGGCAGAGCCCCTCTAGTTCTGGTCATGGTACTCACTGCTCGCTTCTTGTAAATATGAACTGGAGGTCCCTCCAAGAGGGTCAGAAGTTACATCAACTCTCCTATTGTGTCTGAGGACTTGCCCACTGGACACTAGAGCATTTATCCTTGAAGAATTCCCTGCTCTGGTCATCTTTCCTTTCAACTCATGTACTCATGCTGCCTGAGCAGGGATGAGTTTTCCATCCCACTTCCTAGTGTCCTTTCCCTGGTCACTCATGAAAAACCACAGGTTTTAACTCTTTCTCTCAAGCAGAGAGGCACTTGGTCCCAGCTGAGTTTGTCTGCAGTCTTAGACAGTCTTGGACAGTGTTTCCACAGCTGAGGCACAGGTCAGTAGGGAGGAAAAAGATGATATATTGCAGAAGTCCCATAGTTGCCTAAAGGACTGTTTGTTCTACTTCTCTGATTTGACATACAAAAATGGTGCCCCCTGTATAAACTTCCATCACATGGATTGAGTACACTGGACCTCATCTGGATCTACAGGGGACTGCTCATTATTGACTCCTTATACACTACCTCCAACACAGCCAATTCTCTCCATTGTGTTCCATTTTCTTGGACACACTACTAGGTCATCCTTGAAAGAATACCTTTCCCTCATGCTTGACAGTCACCTTCAGAGGTTGAGAGCTTCTGTCCTCATCAGTGCCCACATCCCAGGACAGAGATGCCAGTTGTTTGGCCTCACTACTATCTAATTTAATATTGTGAGCCATGATATCCCAGCATGGGAGCAGTCCAGGTCACCAGGAGCTCTCCTGACTGGCCTCTGAAATCTTTGCATATCTCGGAGCTCACCCTGGGTTAGGGATCTGATGATTACCCCTGGCTGTGCCTCTTCCATCTGTTGTGAGGGCTCTGATTCTTCTTCATCCCTCATTGAGTGAACTGATTTGGTCTTGGAATTCTTCTTCTGTATGGAGATGACTGTTATTGAGCACAGCTTGTTCCCCTGGTTCAACCGCAGTTTAGTGGTCACAGTGCCTGTTCGTTTGCTTTCCTCCCTGTCCCTCTGAGGCTGCTGTCTGGTAATGAGCAGTGTCTGACAAACAGCAGCCAAGGCCCAGTATGTTGCATAATTTTGCAGCTCTCTGGAACTGGTACAGCAGTTTTCTTTCAAATATTCTCCCACTCTATCAGGGTCCTGTAGTTGTTCAGAAGTGAACTTCCAAACCACTGGAGCAGAAAAGTCCTTAAAAAACTGGCCCATTTTCTCCCACCTGTCATGCCACTTGTGACTATCCACCTTTGGGGCAGACCTCTGAATAACCTCCCTAGAAATCTCTTTCTTGACACTAAACATGGTGTGGACTGCACTGAGGAGACCTGACAGAGTTGGCAACAAAAAATATGTTTTCCATAAAATTCAAAGAGAATGCAAATTCTCAAAAGCTGTTGTAACAGGCCTGAAGGAGGAAAAAAGGGTGTAAGGCGGGGGAAGATCATCCTCCCCATTCTTCCTGCAGAGTGGGTGTGATTATTAATAAATTCTAAAAGGTAGCACCCCAGGTCAGGGCAGGAGAGTAACACTGAAGGCACATCTCAGATGATCTTCACTGCCCTTGATGTTATCATGCCACAAGATGATATCACACAACAGCAAAACAACCCTGATCCCGCTCCCTGCTCTGAAAAAGAGCACCATAAGGAGCACATGGTTCTTACACAGGAACATACCCACGGTTAGGTGCCACACATGAACAGACCAAGCAATATTTGTGACCAGTGGCTCTGTACTTAATAAAACAAATGTTTAAATCTCATTTGTTTCAAAGTCACTGTTGTCCAATCTATTGTTATCTCAACCCTTCATGTCTCATATGAGGTGCCAAATAAGTCTGTTGTGTTTTAAGAATGGTATTCCCCAATTTAATGTTCCCACTTCAAACCATGACCTGCTTGCTCACTCCATCCTACCTCTGTGGTGGGATGGAGAGGAGAATTGGTAACACAAAAGGTAAAGATCACATTAAGACAAGAACAATTTACTGGAAACAGCAATGAAATTAAACAATGAACTGTAACAGCAACAATACAAGAAAAAAAAGGTGAATGATTCACACGTGATTTCTCACAGTGAGGACCCCCGAAAACACCCAGCTGCTCCCTCTGCCACACTACCCCAACATGGAAGCAAGTCCTTTCCCTGTTCCCAGAAAATGATGTGAGGTGGTATAGAATAATCTCCAGGTCCCAGCCATGCCCCACCCTGGCTACTGCAAAAATTAACCCTCTCCTGGCCAGAACCAAGACAGGTCCCAACATAACACTACTAGTCCATAACACTACTAAAATTTCAGATTAAGTGTGAAAATGTCTACATACTTGGCATATGACTTGAGCAATAATCACCTTTTCTATGTCATGCAATCAATAAAATCAAGACTTGTTGTAATATTAAAATAGTTTTCTCTTCCTACTGCTTCTCTTTCCCTTCTTTCTTTTGATTCCTCTCAAAGAGGCTGCATTTTAATTTACTGTGTTTAGAAAAAAAAAATCTACACACTCTGACACTTCAAGAGTTACTAGTAGAGGATGGATAATCAGTAACTGCTTTGATTTTAAATTTCAAATAGAAACAAAACAGGAATTGCTCATTTTAAAATCATAATTTTTTCAAAGTAGGTTATAGCAGAGCATAGTAAAATTTTAAAAATGGCTTTAATTAGATAATTCTTACGAGGATAAGCTGCTGTATTGAAATTCTGCTTATGTCATAGCCAAGTCTGTAAATGCTTCATATCTAAAACGTTACTTTCAACTCAATAAAAAAATAGGCCAATGATACACTTTGTCAAAATGAGTCCCAAATTTTTCTAAAGCTTAATAGAAATTGA
>JAWWEW010000088.1:1521265-1534203 GCA_035583185.1 Anabacerthia variegaticeps | reverse complement strand
CAGTTCATGTGTGAGAACCTGCTCAGCAAGATCTTGTTGCTAGGGAAGAATGTTTTTGTTCTTTCCAGCTAAAAATACTGCACCAGACTTCCAGCTCATATGTATCAATAACTCAAATGCAGCATTTTTAAATTTTCTAAAATGCAAAAACATTCTGCCTATACAGGTGACATCCAGAACTTTAACTAGGCCAAGTATCAATGCAATGTTGTAATTCCTCTTATGCTTCCTCTTCTGTGACAGTGTCTAACTCAGCACAATCTCTATGGTACCCCTTATCTGACTTTAAAAATCTTTTTTTGTTGTTGTTGGTTTTTCCGTGCAGAATGGAGCAAATCAGCTCAAACCCTAACCAAGCACCTTCTTGATATATGCTCCTTATCTTTCATGTGGCTAACAGGTGGCAACTTCTGTTATAATTACTGCCTCTTATGGAACCCAAATAGTAATAAAAATCACCTGTGCTCAATGTATATTAATATTGAAGTTGATATCTAATTAATCAATTATGGAGAGATACCATTAGAAGAACTTGAAGAGCAACAGTCATCTTTGCAACACAAGCATGCTATAAACAGTTGCACTAAATCAAAATTGACAGGGCAACTTGTTCAGAAAGTGTTTGCTTGGAAAAGCAATTACCAACATGTTCATCTACCTTGCAGGAACCATGAGGGATTTCCTTCAGATGAGGCTCAATAACAGCACAGCTTGAGAACACATGTAAACCACAATAACAACAGTAGGAAGAGTGTCTGGAACCACAATCAAATAAATGCATACAAATCATGAAACAGGAAAGGGGAATGAGTTTACAATAAATCCTGTATGTATAGGAGAAATATGAAATACTTGAGTCATAAGTAAATGATTCATGCTCTAAGCTTACTATTGTTGGTATGTAAATAACAGCAGAATTATTACACATTTTCTGAAGGATCTACTTAGACCTTTGTGGCACTGTCTACTCAACTGCTTCTGATGATAAATGCCAAACATAGGCACAAGAAGGCTTTACATATATTAAAACATATATGCCTAAAAATGTAGGTACCCATATATAAATATTCCACTCTTTCCTTCACATTAGTACAAGTTAAGCTGCTACTAAGGAATTAATTTTTTTTGAGGCACAGCATTTCAAAACCAGAAACCAATACCATGAATTCAGAAGAGAATATTACTAGATACACTACTTTTAAATAATCAAACTATTCACTTCCTTAATTGTAGTAACAATACATATGTGAGTTTTATTAAAGAGCCACTCCAATATACAAATCCATCAAAAATTACAAGTTTTTTGGGTCCACTTACACTACATTGTCAAAAGTCATCCTTATAATCAAGTGAGGGACAATCTTGACCAACCAAGGCATAATCTGGTTTGCTTTTTTTGTGATACCTTTTCCTGTTGGGAAGTTATAAGCTCATTTTGGAAACATAATTTATTTAAATTATCCCAGACCATCACAATAAGGACAAGTACACAAGCAAAAGAACATAAGAACTGTATACTGAATCCTTTGGCTGAAAATTCAGCAGGACAGTCCATAAGGAATGACTGAGAAGATGCCATTTGCACAGTGTGAGAGAAAACAGTTCCTGAAATGGTTACGGAAAACTAAGCCTCCAGAGAGGACAAAAACTATTTTATGCCTCTCTAATTACTGACTCTCAAGAGTACATTGTACAGTCAAGAACTGCTTTGACAGAACCCTGCCAGCACTGGGCTAGAAGGGCAGCTAAAAATTGCTGCATGCTCTGGGTTTTGATGCATTCTAGAACTGTTTGCTCAAAAAGCAGGCGGGTTTTCTTTGCTTTCTCCTTTATATATTCAAAAGGACACAATGCACTTTACAAGCACATTTCACCTCAGGTATAGGTCCCACCACAGTTTATTTGCTTTTGTGTTTTTAATGTGGCTTCCATGCAAGGAACACGGTGTGGTTTACAAACACATTTCATTACAGGCATAGGTCCCACCATGGACAATCATTTAGAACTTATAAAAGAAAAGGTTCAAGAAGCACCAAAAAAATAAGCTTGATGTTTTACCCAGGGCTTTTGCTGTTCTCATTTCCCATCATGACAAGGGTAATGTTGACCAGTACTGTGATGACCTACAAGAATACGCCAACTTTTTCTTGAGATAATTTCTTGCCCATTTAACACAGCTAGAAAACTAAAAAACTGATACAATGTTGGGGTTTTTTTTATAGTATACATCCTAGGCTCCTTCTTTATAGTAATGTATTTTTCCATACAGAGTCTTACTGAGAAATACTACCTTAGGTACTTTGCGGTGTCCTCAAAGTTAACCAACTATTTTCGTCAGCAACAGCATTCAAAAGATTTACTTCATTCTCTAAACTGCACCTATAGCAAATGCCTCTAGAAAACTGAGTATCGATGCGATACAGCTACTTGAGAATATAATGTAACAATCAGAACAAATCCAAGTAGCACAGGAAGAACAAGACTGACTTTTCCATGGACTATGATGACTACAAAGAAATTTATGTCTACTTAATTTTTGAGATCATTAGGGAGGATCTGCAATTAAGGAGGTGACCTTAAAGATCATCTAGTCCCACTCCCTCCTGCCAGAACACCTCTCAAGGTGCTCAAGGTGCTCAAGGCCTTGTCCAACCTGGCCTTGAACACTGCCAGGGTTGGGACATCCACAACCTCCCTGGGCAACCTGTTCCAGTGCCTCATCACCTTCACATTAAAGAATTTCTTCCTAATATCCAGCCGATATTTCTGCTCTTGCAATTGGTACTTAATACTGCTTGTCCTGTCACTACAGTTCCTGACAAAGGGTCCCTCTCCAGCTTCCCTGTAGGGCCCCTTCAGCTACTGGAAGGTTGCTATGAGATCTCCTCTTCATGTTTCTTGGTATACCAGATTTCCATCACACCACAGCATTCTAGGTACTTAGCTATTTTGGAACGACAAGTCCTAGAGGCTTCTTCATTCTCTGTAGAATTTCAATCTATAAGAATTTTAGTGATTTCTTGTCTTGAAACCAGAACTCAATTGTTATTATTTGAATTATTATATGTCATTTTAACTCTACTATGATCCCTTTACTGATACTCTGCAGCAGATGGTTTTGTTGCCTACAGTAAAAACATTTGCTCAATAAAACTGTTCCTTGAACAGGACTGGCACTGGAAAAGTCTTTCATGACATCTCCTGTTTTCCAAGGAATTTTTTTCCTTCAATCTTAGGCTGTAAGTACTATAAACTAAGGGTTTTACATAAGCTCACATGCAAACTCCCACCTTCCACCTAACTTCAGGCTACCACTCATTTCTGGAAAGACAGGAGTACTTTTCTCAGGCAGCCAGATTCACTACAATTCCTCTCTGACTTTTTGGTACACACCCATGTTTTCCAATCCTTGTTTCTTCTGGTCATCAGGATCAAGTAGGGCCACTGCATCTCACCATGCTGCTCTTTTGCAATCTTTTTAGAACTCACAACTTTTGTCATCCCGACCTGTAGTCTCCAGGGGAAAAAAAAAAAAAAACCACAAAAACAAAACACCTAAACTGAGTAGCAGGAATAAATCCACATATCTGCCTTTGTTCCCCTGGGTGAAACTCATAAGAAGCTTGCTTACAAATGGCAAGCTAGGTCTTAATACATTTTGTTCAAACTGTCTGCTGGCATTAATGCTCCTACAAATGCTCTACCGGCTGGCTGGTGGTGGCTAAGCCAGCTCCTCTGCTGAGCAGCAGTATGACCTCTAGGTATCAAAGACTACAGCAACTTGAAGTCTTCCTCTTCACTACGATCAAAGATACAAGGGTTTAGCTCTTAGTGTGCTGGAAAGAGGCAGTACCGCAGACCTGCAGTACCGCAGACCTACAGTACCAAGATATGAGGTACACATCCACCCTTTTATTATCCAAGATTTAATTAACATTTTAACATTTAATGTATTACATGTGCTGCAATATCCAGTTATGGTCCAATTATCTTTGACCTAATGTGTCACTTCAGGTTCCAGCTCAAAGATTTATCCAATGTGTCACATAAAGTTTACTTTGCCCTATCTACTCTGACAATTTCTTAACTCCTATTACTACTCCCTTTTATTTCTCCCTCTACTAGGTATTACAATTACTTACTTCTTCCATGGGTCAGGATCTGAACCCAGAAATGTAAAGTCTAACTCTGAAATCTGAAATAGCAGGTACTCAGTTCTGCTCTTGTGTTTGGCTAGAGTACATTCCAGGTGAGAGGTGAAGTGCAAGGGCTTTTTACACAGTACTGGGTTTTTAGTAGGAAAGGAGACCATCTCTAGTATAAATATTAAAGGACCATAACTACCAAAAACTCCTTTGCTTTCTCTAAAAGCAAAAATGGTAGTAGCCCAGAAGTGTTTCATTAGACAGTTAAAGGAGGTTTTGTATAAGGGTGAACAAGGTCCACAACGCTCTATGCAGGTAAGTCCTGAGGGGCAAATCAACCTCACTGGCTGCCATGGCAAAGAAGGTAAAGTTGAATGGAATAACACTGGAGAGGCAATCCTGGCAATGGTCCCACATCGAACCACCACCACATTCCCATGCTCAGCTGAGCTGAGCTGGCTGTCTCAAAGATGTTGCTCTTGGAAGTTACGACATTCTGGCCCTTCTGTAAAATGTTCAGGAGGGAAAGGATGGGCTTTAAAACAGAGAAATACAGACAGTCTCCTTGATCCCATTGTTAAGACTCAAATGAGAGGCATAAGATGAAATACATAGTAGAGATGGGAATAGCACGTTTTCTGGCAGTTCTGTGCGATAGGAAAGAAGGAATATGTTTTGGTTTTTTTTTTGTAAAAAAAAAAATGGTAGGAAGAGGCCTTTCATTGTTCTGGTAATAAATTATTAGAAAACACCAAAATATGTATTTTTAAAAGTTTTTATTTAATAATAACATCAAACAGAGTGGATTACTTTTCTCCTATACAGACTAAAAAAATATGGATGATGGTCAAGAGGACAAAATAAAAAGACTGTAGTTAATGAGGCTCAATATACTAAACAATGCAGACAGTAGCAAAAGTAAAGGCAAGAGTTTGCATGAAGGAAAACGTGACAGACAATAACCTCAGTGTCAGCACTGGAAGATAACAACACAATAAAAATAGTATCACAAGCCAAAGCAAGAGCACAGCAAGGACGGTGGACATGACATCAGCACTTTAACTGAAGAAGAAATAATTTTCTGTTTATTTCATACTGTCCAAACACAGACATATGTCATGGAGGAGGCATACAGAACTAAAAAACATAGAAATTTGTAAACATACATTTAGATTTCTAACCTTGAGAAGGATCTTTTCCTTTTGCTATCTTCTTATTGTTAGGTGTTCACTTTGTTGTTGGATCAGGCATCATGTTAAAGTTCTATCCAAAAGCGTTTGTCCCTAGAAACAGATGCAATTTTTTCCCTGGGTTTGCATTGAAATTGGCTTCTTTTCCTCTCCCTGTCTAAAATACACTTTCATAGAATCTAATCACAATGCTGATCTAAACATCTGGAAGAATTTGCTCTTACCTGCACATGGAATAAATGAGGTGGTCTACAAAGAAGCTGGTAATGATTGCTTTAAATAAGCCATAAAAAATTTATAAATATGACACAAGAGTGACACTTATTTCTGCCCATGCATAATGAAACTGAAATCTCAAAGTGAACCTTTTAGTTACACTGAAACTTCTATTTCTGATAGAAGTACCACCATGCAAGAAACTAAATGGCAAAGTAAAATACACAAATATATCAATGATATTAAAAATAGCATCTGTTATTACCATTTGAGTGTAGCAGACAGGATACCAACCAAACATGCTGCAGTAGAAATGTAAGATGATTTTTAGGAATAATATACTATGCAGAATCATAGATTCATTACAGTTGAAAAAGACCTCTGAGACCATCAAGTGCCACCATTAACCAGATTCAGTATCTTCAGCTAAAAAAGAATTAATTCAAAAAGCACCTCAAGATCTCAAGTACCTTCTTTCATTTTACGATCACTGAAAATGTCTGTAGGCTCTTCTGTTACAATTATAGAGAATTACCCAATGCTGCATACCACTTCGTATTTTAATTACTATAGAGATGAACAAGACTTGTAGGCTGAATTTGCTTACATGTGTCCTTAACTCATAGCATTTAAATCCTATGTATTAGTAGAGTATATGATAATACATAACATACATATTATTATATATATTATATATATCGTATTATACATGTTATATAGATTATTACATATAATATCCGAATATTTCTTAAATGCACTTAATATTTGTATGCAGTTGCTGATTTTATGCTTTCTTTATGAAATTATATGAATACTAGCACACATAATGAGAGCAAATCTGTGCTGTCTGAAATATACAAAGTAGCCACCAGATGGCAATCAAACCGAAGTAATGAGAGAAATTGTGGCTTCAGGCAATGTTCAAAATCACTTTTGATTGTTGCTTTCCTTTCTTAAGGCTAGTGCAGCAAACGTGCAGAAAAAACAAAATAAAATCTAACTCCAGTGCTATTCACAATGCAGAACTACCTGAAATGAAAACTGGTGGTTTCAGCAATATTACCTGTAGTTTAATTGCACAGCATAGATGAATATGAACCACAAGTCATAAGCATTAGCATGGTTCCCCTGAATTGCCATACAAACTTTTCACAGTGTCCCCAGTTTTTACCATATCCTAACTAATTTTCTTCTTCTTTGGTTCTCCTCTAAGTATCCAGTCAAATTTAATTAAATAAATAACAAAAATCACTGTGACTGAGACCAATTTACATACTTCTGTGGTTGAGCATCCCTCCCTGCCCCCAAAGACGGCATTATGATCTCAGAAATGCTCATTAGCCCTTAGCCAAGCTCCTCTGAGGTTATCAGAAACCCTGTCTGTTCCTAGACAGTACTGTGCACTCTAATGAGTTCCTTGCTTTTTTAATGAACATCTTTGGAAACTTTTTTTTTTGCCTGAATAACATTCTCACATTTTTTAAGTGTAAGAGTGAAAAGGGTGGCCAAGGTGAAAGGTTGTAATGACTAAAGCCCACTGTCTTGTGACCACTATAAACAGCAGCTCAAAATGAGACCTTTTGAGCTCTCCTGGGCTGCAGCAGCTGTGACCAGAAAACTCCCTCTGAGCTGGGATGCACTCGGAGTTACCAACTTTGATCTTTACTGTTTCTTGGATGATTGCCAACCGACAGATCCTGGGCTGATATCTCACTCCTCAAGACTCAATCCTTCACTTGTTGAGAAGTGAGTATTTAACGGAACTCAATGGAAATTTTTCACAAGTACCTTGTACAGACTCTATCTCTGTGTCCATATGCTGAATCAAATGTGCTAGGGATACTGCTTTCTTTAATTAATTAGTTTAGATTTATAAGTAAGTTACTGTTATAGTACAGTAAATCCTATATATGGAACCAAGTTAAATTAAGTTGATAAATTATACATTACACTAATGCTGTTAAGTTATAAGTTAAGTGTTGTTAAGTCTTAAGTAAAGCTCAGTGTTTCCAGGCCTTTGGGCTGTATCCCTTTTGTCCTTATACTTTCTGTCCTTTTGCCTCACCTTTTTTTTTACCCACCCTTCCCCTCCTCTCCACCCGTGGCACAACCACAGCCTCCACATACATAGTCCTGCATTTATTTCAGTCCAGACTGATACTCATTTTAGATTTTTGTGCACTTTTATTTGGTGTGTTTTAGCTGTTTATTAAGCAGTAGAGTGAACCTTGCCACAAACTCGGTTTTGCTTTATACTGATCCTGCTTTTGCTCATATCTTTGCTGGTGATTTTTTGAGTCACCTTAAAACACTTGTTTCATGACAACTTCTTTTTCCACTATTCTGTAATTTCAGCGGCTCCCAGTATAAGTATAACAATATATTGAGACCTGCAATAAACACTATCATCTCTTTTAACTGCTCTCCTTTAATAACAAGAATACCATTACTTTAATATATATTGTCAGGCAACATATGAGGGGGTTTTTTTCTCTTTAAAGACAATTGCTTTTTCCCCCTATTATTTGTGATACCATCAAAGATATTTAATTTTTGTTATTTAATGGTTTTACTCAGGTAAATATGCAAGAACCTATCCTTGGTGGGTAGTTGGGATGTGCATAAAAAATTCCCTTCAGGTTAAAAATGAGGAAAAAAAAATCCATCCACACAAAAAACCCTATGCTGGTAGATAGAAAAATCTATAACTTTTTCAGGCTCACTCAATTAAGACAGAATTGGTGGCTATACTTTATTTTCATAGAGAACTACACATAGTCATATATAAAAACAAAAGTCATGATGAATGACAACAAATAGCTCTGTAGCTGAGCAATGGCGTATATGAATTTTGCTGAAGACCTTGCCCTGGAACTTCTTGTTCTTCAGCAACTTTTCCAAATAAAATTTCTTAAGCATTTTATCACTCAGGATTAGTTTCCTAACAGTTCAATGACAGCTGGGAAGGCCATTACATTGAACTACCAAACTGTGTATTAATCATATTAATCAAGCTTGTTCACTTTTCTAATGCTTCATTAATTTGGGCCACTTCTGCTCAGCTACTGCTACATGTACACTGCACAATGCTGAGGGGGTTTACTCTTTATCTAATTTAAAAAAATAAAAAATAAGGGAAATATGGACAAAATGCTAAAGTATCCTGTCAACTTTAACACTGTGAGACATGAAGCTGTGAAACTGTTGGGTGATTTGGGATTCTTTTTGTGCTCCTTCTCTGTTGCCGTAGCAGGAAAACAGGACTTTTTCCCTCTGCAACCTTTCCTGAGGATCATTTCTGAGGATGATGCAACTGTTCATTTTTTAAAGCACTTTACTTAAGCCACACAAGTTTCACTGACAAACCCTGGAGAGGAGCTTGAGCATGAAGGTCTGAGAGTTGTTTGGCCCTAATGAATGAAAACATGTCACAGCAACATTAATCATATTTTCCACAATTTATCTGTTCAACAATAATAAGGCCCTTAATAAGTCCCTTAATGTTTCCTTAATCCATCCCTCCTTAATGTTAGTTGCTGTTCTGCTGCCTTCTTTGTGTGACTGTTTCCCAAGAGATATTAATAGCAGTTTCAAAGATAAAAACTACTGACAACTCCATATGTTATACAGTAGCAAGCTCCTTCCTTGACTGATTCATCTAAGTAGAGAAGTTGCAAAAATTTCTAAGTTGTTGTTGAAGGATAAATCAACACCCTCTATCAGTGAAGCATTACATCTTCCGGGACTCCTTCTGTACACCAGTCACAACCAATCCAAAAAATATGTCTGTGTGTCTCTCTGCCAGAGCACAAGGAATTTCTCATAGTTAGAAAGTAACATGGGTCATTAAAACCTGACATCTATTTCCCTCTTTGTTATTTTTAACACTTACCCATGTTGGGTGAAAAGGCAGTAGGTAGCACAGCCGTCATTCAGATTTAGCCATTCAGGTGATAGAAATTTAGCATAATGCTATGGTGCACATGATGGTCTTCTCTAAGGAAATTTCAAACGGGAGGTGTGTTAGTTTCTGTCTTCAGTCTGTTGGTGATTTTAAGCACCACCAGCAGACCAATGAAACAGTGACTAACAGTCTCAGCAGAGCACCATCTTCAAACTTGCTCAGCTACATTATATTTCTCAATACAATTTTGCCATCCTGCTGTAAAGGACTCTCCTTTTGTAATCTTCACAGCATACAAGATGAACTCATGGGAGACACTTAAACCTTAGGTGTTAACAATTTGCCTGTCAAATGAGGTTACCCATTTTTACAGAAACTTTAAGGAAAAAACCAGACAAGCTGCATCATATACATTGATCTGAACATATGACTGCCATTACAAGTTTTGTCACCTAGTATTTCACTTCTTTGTAATTTCCATGTTCTGTATTCTACTCTGTTAGTGGTTTCAGTGAGTCATTCACCACTATGTCTGGAAGAAGGATTTAGTCTCTTGGAGTAAAGAGGAAAGCCTGAAGGATTTCTTCTATTCCTTAGTAAGCATGTCATCATCACAGTCAAAAATGGGACTGAAGGAGAAAACACTAACGCTACTAACTTCTGTGTATGAGTTCACCTACATCAGTGTTGCTTAGATCATCTTATGTCTGCATAAAAATGCCTCTGTACCAGTCATTAACTGCATCCCCTCCCCATTCACCATGCAAAACAAGCCTTGTTATGAATCTGGTCGGTTAAGGAGATAAGGATGTGCACAAAGACTCCCTGGTGAAGGTCAGAGAGCCTTTACTGCTCAGTGGGTGGAGGAGGACAAAAGTGTTTATTTTACCTTGTTTGCCAACTATAAACTTCAACCAAAAGCAACAGAAACCTTCATTATGCTCTATTTATGTATTAACTTTTACACCCATTGGAAGGCAAATGAGGAAGAACATAAGACTCATAATACATACTTGACCACAGTCACCAAACTCCACCTAAAATAATACTCTGCCATATTTGTGGCTTTGGGTCAGAGACAGTTGAGGCAAACACCTCACTTTACTCAAGATGGACTGTGGATCTCCTCCTATCCTGAAAGGATGCCTCTAGATGAGCTTTTTGATTCCAGAGCTGACCCAGACATATTCATTTATATACATATATATACACTGTGATTAGATCTCTGTTACTATACTTTCTATATAGAAGAATATCACTGGACAAAGCTGGTTCCTGGAAAACCAGAGGAAAACTTTAACTACATGTGTCACTTAAATGCCTAGCTCAATAATGGAATCCAGGCATCTCTGCTAGGTCCAACCACAGCATGTATGGAGAAGTAAGCATCTGTAAATGAGACTCATACGCAGTATGGCTCTGAATCCACAGCTATTTATGGTAGTCCATAATTCATTCAGAGGACACAGAGCAGTTTTTTCTTGCTGTTGCAGAGCTGCTGAGTTGGTGAAGAAGGGAAATGACTCTGCTTGCTTGGGACCCACAGCCTGGAGAAAGGAAAACTTTCAATGGGTTAGAAAAAAAGTGCATTTTCTGCCACGTCAGGTTTCATAAAAAGATGAGTTGCACACACATTGTGTCACACAAATGAAACACTACAAATTTCTCTGTACAAATGGCATTTGTTAAAATTTAACTTACCTGCCTGGACCCTCTCCTGCTGCTATATGATGCTTATATGAAAAAAAACCACATATATAGAAAAAATTCCGCAAAAAGCAAAACAAAAAAACCTAGGCCTATAAAAACCTCAAAAGAACTATAAAGGCTAGTCCCCTGTTTTTTAAAACCTGAGAGGAACACAGAAGTAACACTGTCAACTACAACAGCCTATAGGCATAAGAACTTTCAAATACAGCATGTAGAAGTCCCTTTTGAGTCCTAATGTGCATCACTGCACAGTGATGCCTGAACTCCCTGAGCACCCTGCACACTGCCAGAGGCTGCCTTCTGTGGAAAAAGCACTGCATGATGAAGTGCTGTCATCTGCCAGATATCTGCTACAAGTGGAACAGAGAAGAGGAGTAGCCTTGCCCTGCAAACTGTCCCTAAAAAATCTGACACACATGTGCCCATACCTGCCATACAAACAGAATGCCATCATGCCATAACTGTGATATGTTTTCATATGGGTTCTGACCCATAGGTTGGTAGCCAACAAGTGCCCATTTTCTGGATTCTGATCAGCTGAAACAAGATAAAAGAGGGACTTTTGACAAAGGCATGTAGTGATAGGACAAGGGGTGATAGCTTCAAACTGACATAGGGTAGGTTTAGACGGGATATGAGGAAGAAATTCTTCCTGGTAAGGGTGATTCGGATCTATTTCTTCTACAGAGGTGTTAGATGCCCCATTCCTGGAAGTAGTCAATGCAGGTTAGATGGAGCTTGGAGAGACCTGGTATAGTGGAATATGTCCCTGCTTATGGCAGGGATGTTGGAACTCAATGTTTCTTAAGGTACCTTCCAATACAAACCATTCTCTCATTCTGTGAGCACTTCGCTGTGACCATTGTACCCATTAATACCAACAGTTACCAAAAATCTTCAAAACACTCACTAGACCATCTTTCATCACTACATTCTTGCACTGTCTGTTTCTGCTTGAGCACTTTCACACCACCTGTCACACCACCTGCCATTTTGTTTTTGGCTTGAACATGAAGGCTGACTTGCAGTACTGAACCTGCATACTTCTGCATGCAAGCTCTGTAGAGCTGCTGAGTAAACAAAGGGTCCACACCTTCACTTTTTAGCAGCACATCAGCAAACAGGAGAGAAGCATTGCTTCCACATTGCTTAAGGGAACAGGAATAAAGCAAGAAGCATGGCTACCCCATCAGTATAACCATCATTCTTGTTGCTGAAATGTTTCTCTCACTAATAAAGGCAGGTTAGATGTGCTTATTAGTTTATCTCAGATAGATGAAGTAAGAGATGCCCTAAAACAGAGCTGATCTTGCCTCAGGGTAACTTTGTTTCTAAAAATACTGCTGTAATGAAGATCAGAAACTAAGCTACGGAACGGCTGGCGTGTTGAATGCTGGTCTGCTCTTTTTCTAGCCTAATTAGTCTAATAAAATATCTGCACTCTTTGACAATCTTTGCTTACTAAAAAGCATTGTTGAGAGTATCCTTGCAGAAAGTGGGCATGAAGTACTCGTCCAGGCCTGCTTGCACAATCCAGCCTACGTGACAGATAGTGAGGACAATCTATCCTTGAGTGATGAGTTTGAGAAAGCTTGTTACAAATAAACAAGAAAGGAAGATGTAGAACAGGACCTTGCTGATCATAGGATGGGAGGATGTGGAACAGAACCTTGCTGACCACAAGATGGGAGGTGTTGGAACATGTTCTACTGTGTGCTATATAGCTTTGAGCCAAAAGGTATAGAAGATTGCCGTGTGAACAGTTGCTATTGT
>JAWWEW010000088.1:1488552-1504832 GCA_035583185.1 Anabacerthia variegaticeps | reverse complement strand
CACAAAAAAAAAAACAAACCAAAAAAACCACCACCAAAAAAAAAAAAAAAAAAAAAAACAACAGCAACAGACTTTGACAAATGCACTGACTTTTCTTTTTTTAATTTAATGTAGCCTGGACTTTACCTGCATATGCACACGCTCAGAATTGTCCTAGTAGGCTGATCATGTATCACCTCTTCAGCTTGGATCCTATTGTGGATTTATTTACAAACATCAAATGCCTTCAAGCCAATCCTTCTTGCTGTATGTTTTGCAGCCTACTGTAGTAGATAAGCAACAGATATGGGGATAGGGTGGGAGATGGAGAGTTAATAGAAACTAATAGACTTCATCAAGATTGTATACCTTGTTGATTTCTTTTAAGAATTTGTTGCCTTTCTACTATTCTCGCAAAGCAGCATTTTGTTACAGACTGCCTAAAAATCACTTAATCTCAGGTGAACTCATCACTTGCCAAACTGTTGGAATGCTATTTGTTTTGTTATGTTGCACTGTTGAGTTAGTTCTTTTTTGTTTTGTGTTTGTATTTTGTTTTTGTTCTTTGAGAGGGAGATCTGGAATAGGGACATGCACAAAAGTTAAAAAACCCACCCTCATTCCCATTTCTTTTTCTACATTACTAAAAAAAAAAAGAAAAAATATGTTCAAGTTGTGAAGCTCTAAAAAAAAAAAAGGCACAAATGAAAGCAGCACCAGCAGACATCAGCTCTTCCTCAAAAGAATTTTAAAAGGAAATAGTCATACACTGTCTAGGATTCATAGACAGGTCAATATCTCAAGTAGTAGGGATGGGAAGGGAAAGTAAATTTATTTTTATATATAGCTACTTAATCACCAAAAATTCTATATATAATGAGTCTAGTAGAAAGTATATTTCAATCTGCAGGAGAAGCTTGTACTATGTTAAGAGCTCAGTTTGTGCACTTTGTATTATCTTCAGGGTTTATGATACTGTAAAAGATTAGAAGTATAATTAAACTGGGAAAGATCATTGTTACCAGCCATACTTGTATCTAAGTTATCTAAAGTTGCTTCCAAGATTGCATCTTCTGTGGTACTCTCAAGAGCTTTAAAACAAAGAGAACAGTGATTTTTACCATATATTCCTTCAGAGTGCAGGAAATTATAGGGAAAGCACTTGCCCTTGAGTGTGCCCCAAGAAAGAGTGCAAGGGAGCCGTTAGGTATGCTAAGGCAAATACCAGCACTTAAAGGCTAGAGAAGTACAATGGAAGTTAACTTTCCTTTTCAGAAACCATGTAACACAGACCATTGACAAAGGGAAACCATTCTGGTCTTGACTACTTAAACAAATCAAGATGTAATCTGTCAAACATCTATCTCTCTGTGCAATAAAACAGCTCATAAAGAGAGGAGGAGAGGGGAGGCTGGTGTTTTTGCGTGGTGCTCATTCATAGAAACCTCTGCCTTGTTTTTAAGGCTTCATAAATGCGACAAAATGGGCTTTTCCATAAGTGGCCTTTATGAGAACATGAAGGATAATTCATGTTTCAGAAATGACAACAGGGTGATAAAATATGAGTCGCGTTTTAAGTGATTCAGTTAAAAGGCTTGGGCTTTGAGCAGGAATATTGGCAAGAAGGAAATTAGATGATGTCTTATGTTACTAGGCCAATTTTGTGGATGTCCCTTCCCTCTACCTTCTCCAACTAGGCAATTTTAAAAGCTGATGGGATCGTTGGTATAAAAGGGCATTTGGTGGTTTTACTTTTTTTTCCTTTTTTTGTTACTTTAAGACTAGGGAACAATTGCTGATACACATAGCATTAAAGTACTTACCACAATATAATGGAAAATTGCATATGAAGCAGGATTGACCAATATCACAGTAATTGACATGGCATCATAGCCTTTTTGATTAGAATGAAAAATTTTATAAGCTTATCAAATAAAAGACTTCCAGTTTAAATTATGTTATTCAGAGGCATTACTCTTCCACAAATATTGGTCAATTCTCAGCATTATAAAACATGAGGTTCACAGTTGTAGCCCAGTATTTGATAGAGAATTCTGATCTGAATTAGGAAAAAGTAAGTAAAATCCAAACATTAGAGAAACAAAGTGCAATATTAAATGTTTGCTTTATAGATTATATTCTATGGCTGTTTGTATTTTTTTTGTTTGTTTTTAGTTTTGGTGCTGAATATGTCCTTGTAGACTCTGTTTCAAGAAAACAATATGTGGAAAACAGTTTAATTTTTCCTATTGCTCTTCCTTGTGGAAAATAAACTTTTGTAAAAAAAAAAAAAAGGTTTTAAATGTGATACCTACGTATAAAATAAAAACCACAAGGATCACATAATACAGAAACTTACTACAACAACACATGTACTACCTGTCTCAAACTACATAGGGAAGAGCTATTTCTAGAACTATACCACTTAGTACCACAAGTCTTATTTTGGGATCCTTGGCCCTTTTTATTTACATGGGTGAGCTCATGGGGCTGGGTCCCAGATGGGAAACTGTGGTTTCCTGAATAGGGCAATGCCTTTTCAGGACACTGTTTGTATTGCATTGCAGCTGCAGTAACCCTGTCTGGTCCTTTCCCTGAGGGTGTAACACACATTTTGGGAGGTAGGAGGAAACTGGGGAATGACTTTGAAATGTGGTTTGTTGACTTGGGGTGCAGAAGGTGCCCTTTGCCATTCCCTTGGAGGTGAGCAGATGCTGGCATGTCCACCTGTACCCTGCACAGGTTGGTGAGTGTCCCCAGTGTGCCAGTGGCACAGGGCTGCCATGGCATCTCCCACATACCACGCACAGGCAAAATGGATTCTCATCGTCCTTGGGGATCAGCATGTCATTTGACCTAAAACATGGTGCATCAGGCAAACAGCCAGGGGCTGGAGCGGCTGGCCTGCCCTCTGCCTCTCACTCAGAATGTCCTCCCACTTCGTTCTTCCTTCCCTAGCTCTATATGCTGAGCATGACATATATGGCTTAGAATATTCCTTAGGTCAACTGGGGTCAGCTGTCCCACTTGTGTGCCCTCTCAGCTCCTTGTTACCCCCAGCCCAGTCGCTGTGGGTTGGCACAAGGAGCAGAAAAGGCCTTGATGCTGTGTAAGCTCTGCTCTAGAACATTGCTATGTTGTCAATGCTGTTTTTTGTGCAAATCCAAAACGTGTCCCTATATTGGCTACTGTGAAGAAAATTAACTCTACCCCAGCCAAAACCAGGATAAGCTCCTTCATAGAGCTGACTAGCAATAGTTTGGTGGTTTTTCTTCTGTGGTGGTTTTTTTTTTGTTTTTTTTTTTTTTAATACCAGCACAACTACTCTTAGGGGTTTCTAATGCTATGTGATTGTTCCAATTTAGATTAGCACTATTTAAGAGACACACATTTCCATCAGCTCTGTGCAACATTTTCTTGAAATGTCACATTTTCAGACCAGCACCTCTACCTAACAATTAAACTCAGTAAACTTTTGTTGTCAGCTTTATTAAAAGTTAGAAATTAGCAAAGTTTTATTACATGAGATCTGATTTTTTTTTTAATTGTGGATGTTTCTTATTTCTTAATATAAGTACTGGAGTGCATATACGAAACCGTGCTATACCAGGATGTAAAACGAAGGACTCTTTCAGATCTGCTGTCCTTAAAGGTGTGCAGAACAACAGCAAGTTTACAATTGCTTAAGCATTTTTGATTTGAGACAGCAATGTTGCAATATCGATCAACAGATTATCTAGCTAAAACATGTACCTAGCAAAAACATGCACTTTTTAACCCTTTTCTAGATTTAAGCATTTTTGTGTTTTACAGAAATTTATTACTACCTCATCATAATCTCCAGCCACCTTAGCTTTCCGCAGCACAGCTACAAACACAAAGCCCAGCTGCAAGGAAGCAGGGTCTCCAGAAGCAGCATGTGAAGCTGGGCAGGCACCCAGCAATGTTACTGCACAGGTAAACATCTTTGGCCAAACAGATGCTGCTGATCTGAATCAGTTCCTGTGACTAGGTGTAGGGCAACTGTACAGAGAGACAAATGCCCAGCGTAGATTTTCAGTAGGCCAGTGCTGCAGGAGGACAGCTGTTCCCGGGGGCATAGAGACCAAACTTCCCATGTATTATGGATTTTGAGTGAAGTCCCCCTTCAGAGATCCACAGACACTTGAGGAGGTACCAGGATTTTCGCTATATGACTCTTACTGCTCCTAGATTTTGATGTTTTTAGAGAAAGCCACTTGCAAAGGCACAGTGACAGGCACATTCCACCTGACCTCCAGACCATATCCTGGAATTAGGAGAAAAGTAACTAACCTATTTCTTTTCCCAGCAATCATTCACTCCTGGAACTTCACCTAGCTACAGCATGCTATTTTTAGAGCTGGATCTCCCTATCTCCTGACCTGGACATTAGGACAGAGCAATAGCTTCTGAGTAGAGTCCAAGTGCTACCATGAAATCCAAGTTGAACTGTGTGCCTTTCACCTAGTCCTGCTCCTAACAGGAGATTCAGAGTTCAGGACAGTGCATAGTGAGTCTGCTTCAGGCACCTTGCCTGAAATGTTTGTCATTGTGATGCCATTTAATCTTTCTCAAAGGAGATATAATACTTCTGTTTTCAGCTAAATACTAGGTCAGAGTTGGGGAATACTAGGAGGAGGGGAAAAATGATTGCAGAACCTGGTATTATTTATTTTTATCCAAAAATTAATGCAATTTCCCAGAGCTAATCAAGGCCTTGCTGTCATTGGACTGCCTGGATTCAAAAGGAAGCTCCTCACTAGATATGGTCAATATTCAAGGCAAAGCTGACATCACTGCCCGTCAGCTAAGAAACAGAATTTAAGAACACCCTCTGATTAACAAATTACTTTCTTATTATTTACACCCTTACTTGGGGTTTTACCCTAAATCAGCTGAAGTCTGTTGACACTGGTGCATTTCTTCCATAAGTAGCCCACTTTTCCTAGTGAGGACTGCCAAGAGAATAGATCAGTATAACATCCTCAGATCTGATTTCAAAAATTATTTTAGTATTAAATATGTGATATAATAAAGAGAAATCTGCAGCAGCGTTTTATGGCTATAAAATTATCTCCTATACATTAAACTAAATGGTCCCCTTGCATATCTTTCAACAGGCTAAGATAGAAAAGACAGTTTTACTGCTGCCCATTGCTTTTTTAGTGCACCAAACACTGTTTATTGTGACAGAGTTGCTCACCTCTAAGGCAACAAAGTGACTTATCAGTTGTACCACACAAAACTATCCTCCCAAACAGAACAAACTAAGAAAACAATACCTGTTCTGTGCAGAAGTAGAACAATGTAAGTTAATTTTCAAACCACAAGACTGTTACTTTTCTTTCTGATTTTCCCCTCTTTTTTATGATTATAATTCAAAGGAGGTAACAATCTTCTCTTAATCCCTTTGCTGTCTTCTCTTTCTTGTATCTTATTCAAATTTTTTAATGCTTAAATATTCTACTTTTTATCTGTGTTTATAACCTATGCCACCAATGGAGACTCATATAAGCCTGGATTTCCTAAGAGAAAATCCATTTCATCCACCTTTTTGACCCAAATTACCTTCCCAGAATGTGCTTGAAAATACACTATACACTTTCTCCCCCTAACCATATTTTTAATAGGAGCAGGGATTAGATATAAGATTTGTGAATTCCTAGTATAAAACTTATTTTTTATTCCTGCTATGACCTAGGAAATGGGTGGTTGCAATATGTGAAATCTTTTAAGGTATTTCAGCATCATTATCTTCAATTATCTCACAATGAATGCAAGTTGACTTACCTAGAAGGTGACGTTATCACAGATAGAAAGCATTCAGAGGAACCACTAGTATTAGAGTACACTACAGTGAACTTGTATCTCTTTTACCTGTGAAATAACACATCCTACCACTTTCTCACAATTATCCCTCTACCCAAAAAAAGCCTCCCAAAAAACCACAACACCACAAATCCACAAACAAATTAAGCTTTACATGGCTTATAAACAGCATTTTCATGTAGCTAACATATGGAAACCCTGTTCTCATGAAGGCTATACTACCTTAACGCTTGTCCTGATAATTTTTGCTTCCCATATGCAATTCGAAAGTGTTTTGAAAGTAAATTAATTTCTTTGGCATACATTTGGTACTCCTGTGTGACCTTCCAGGTCCTAATATTAACTAGGTTTCAGGCACTACCAGAAGAAACAAGAAAAATTACACTTGAGAGCATGGTTAGAGTTGAAACAGAGTACAAGCAGCATGTTTTATTTGCTGCTACAAAAGGCAAGCTCCACTGTGCAAAACCTCTCTTGGCAACTACTTGATAAATACAAAATACTCCAACAAGTCATTCCTTTCCCCTTGGCTCACTGTGAGCAGATCTGAAAGGGAAGAAGAAAAGTTGCTATTACTACAATTAAAGAGCAGAGCAGGGAAAAGGATGAAACTCAAATTTTGCAATTGGCAACTGGCCCCTCTGCCCAGAGTGTCCAAGCAGCCACAGAGAGACAAGCCAGACATTTCGCCCCTGACGAACACGTGGATATTTTTAGCTCTGTAGTGCAATCTGCAGATTTTAAGTGCATTGCAACAGTAAAATCTGTTGCTGAATGCAGGGAGAGTCCTCCAGGAACTTCTGACAGAGCAAATTCCCCATCAGTCTGCATCACGTCCATTACCTGCATGAGTCCATGGGGATAATATGTGCACATACCCCAAACACACGTAAACATGGACCAAAGAACAGCAGGTGAGGAACAGCTTTCCTTTATGTGATCCAGAAATGTGTTGACTGATTACACAAAACAGAGATCTGTTGGGTTCAGTCAAGGACATTTTGGACTTGGATGTGCCATTGTATTTTCCAGCTTTATAAGAAGATGTTCTTTTTTTGCAGCCCATAGATCTTTCTAAATATGGTGACAGTATTTTAATAAGGAGTTTCAAAATGCTGTTACTGGATTATTCTAGGGTGCTCTGAATCTTACTCAGGAACAGAACCAAATGCTTTTCTCTAACCCTCTTGGTTGACAAGGAGGAGCAAGCACTCTGGTGACCTTTAAAGGGTTTCATATTCGTAAATTTCAACCCAGGCCCCCAAAAAGCCTTAGGGCTAGTGTTGTAAAGACAAAGAGTGGAAAAAACCCAAGAGCAATGGAGCATGCTGAAAAACAAAATTCGTCAGTGGCAGCAGTGTGTGCCATGGATGTGGCTAGTGCGACATAGCAAGGAACCTTGTCATGGTGCCTCTAGTTAATTTGCTCAGAGGCAATGGATGCCATCTATTTGTTTTCAGTTCAGTCCCACGTCACTCAGCAATGCTGAATGTAACACAGTGAAGCAAACAAGGTACAGCACAGACTTTGCAAACGAGGCTGCTCCAGAGATGGTGCGAAGTGCAGCACGCGAGCTGTGGGCAAGCACAGAACACCCTACACTGAGAAATGTAAACACAGGCAGCTGAGTTAATAGGGGTGCTACGGGAACACTGTGTCTTGACAGCAGGATCCGGGCACCATCCCCTGAGAGCAGGGATAGTGAAAGTGCAGCCTCATCTGCAAAGGGCTGACTGACTCTCAGGAGCAGCTGCAGGGAAAATCAGCCCCTTGGCTCCTGGTACAACGTCTGTAAAAGGTGCTGCTGACACCAGCCTGTCCGGGGTGGGGAAAAGAGACCGTGTCACCATGTTCCCCATGAGGGTCGGATCTGTCCACACTTGCACGGGCTTTATATTCTTGGCTTCTCCTCCAGAATTCACAGCTGACACTAGTTATTTCTAGGAGTTCTTTCTCTCCAAAAGGAAAAAGCAAGGGTGGGGGAAGAAGATGGTTGCAATTATTTAAATAAATAACGTATAAGCGATTCGTCTTATTAAAGAAACAGAAATAATAGGCTCAGCCTTTTCACATCTTGTGTGCTTATAAGGATTATGAGAAGCACAGTTCTGCACAATTACTTTGATGAATGTACAATTTGCTTTTACATGATGGTACATATAGATACCTTTTTTTGGGTTGAGTGGGGAAGGGCACATATTCCATAAACAGTATATAAAAAAGGCAAAAATGGTCATCAAATGTTGGATTTGTGGCTCACTGACTATATTTACTGAGTTAAAAGGCTGAAATTTCTTCTATTTTATTGGTTTTCTTATAGTTCACAGATCTGCTTTACTTTTGGCTCTTTAACTCAGTTTCCTCTAGCTCTGATTCATGACTGCTGCATCACTAAACCTGCTGAAAAAGAAATTGTCAGCTTCCCCATTCATCTTCCTTTCTTCCACAGAAGAAAATTCATAGAAGAGTGCTCCTCTCAATTCACACAGGGTCAACATAAACAAAGACAAGCAGAAAAAGGCAGGTTTTGGGGAATGACTGGACACTGATCTGTGAAGAACACTGTGTGTTCCCCTGCACCATCTTCTAAACAGTCGCTGGCAATATGCCTAGATATTTTGGGTGTTATGTGTCTGTCAAATAAATCAAAGATCCAGATGTAGAATCTGGCAATGATGACAGTCTGCTGGTGACTTTCAACCTGTCAGCTAGGACACAGAAAAGTATAAACATAATGGTTTTTAATCAGATATGGTTTTTCAGGAACTGTTTAACTTATTGGAAAATTGGCATATATTTCTTTAAGTTCATCAAACCAGAATGTCAAAAATTTTCTTCTTTTTTTTAATCCTTTTTAGACAAAAGGTTCTAAGAGGAAACTTCTCTCTCAAATCATGGAGAACAATCATTCAAATGTGGCATCAGCCTTCCCAAAAACACCTCCATAGAATAACAAGGAGGAAATAGTTTAAAGGTTTGTATGACTGAAGGTAATGAAATTTATACTCTTATTTCTAACTGAAAGGAATGAAGCATCCTATAGGCAGGCACACTGTAAAATTAAGGGTCACAGTTTAGCTCATGCAACTTACTAAAGATAAATTGTCTGGGTGGATTCTTGCGTTTCACTTCATGATTTCTTTAGCCCAAACCTGACAGTTCTGCAAACAAAACTGCAGAATGCTCCATCAGACTTAAATCTTCACAGATCCAGCATGGTGCAACCAGCGCACTCACAACTGCTCTGCATGTCTAATGGATGCCAGGCTGAAAGCACACTGGTTATGTCATTGAGAACATGGATTCCTTTTTCACTCTGTGAGATTCTGCCAGGTTCAGAGGAACTTTTATAATTCATTAGTAATGTATTAGGTAATATTAAGAGGGTTTGGTTTCTTATAGCAAAATAAACTACAGTTACTAAAAAATATACTATATGCAGTTTTCTTCTATAACGTCCTGTGTGTTTCAGAAAACTGAAAGTCTTGCCAGCCAGCCTGTGCTCAGTTTTCTGACACCCACATCATCTTCTAATAGATACTACTCTAATTTCCATTGCTCTCTAAAGCAACGATGCTCTCACCGACGAGCTATTTGTCCTGTCACTCTGGAAGGGCAGCAGTAGTGTCCACCACCCCCAGCTGAGCACTTGGATAGAGAAAAGTATGTTGTTTAATATGTCTAAGCCACAGGGAACAGTGAGCATTGCCTCTTTGAAGACACATTATCTGAAATCCCATTTTCTCTCATCCCTCTAAGAGTGCTGTGCACAGAAACACTCCCATGTTTACTTAATAGGAGGCTGCCGAAGTAGGGAGAGCATGTCTCCTGTATGCCCTGTGTTCCTGTAACCTGGCCTCTCACACTGCTGTGATTGCCTGTTAAGTTACCTAAAACAATGCTCATAGAACAGATGACAACTAAATCTTAACAGCTTGAAATGACATTGTTATGTTTACAATACAACGTTTTGCTGCCTTTCTGTCTGGAGCCATGAGTGTAGTGTGTATTACCCATGTATGAAAGAGAGAGATGTTTCAAAGCTCCATCTTCATACCTCTTAATGCCTTCATGAGGAAAGTTTAACTATAGTTAACTCTTACAACAAACATACCTTCACTTATGTTAAAACTATGTTAAAAACTTATGTTTTTAACCTAACAAACTACAATTGTAGTCTCGAATTTATTGTAAGCATAATGGTGCCCAGCTTCTCATTTGATGAAGTCTTGGGGTCAAGGCTCTAAAAACTAAGTAACATTTATGATATTCTTTGAAAACCTGCTTTTCAACAAAAATATTTGCCTAAGAAACTATTTATCTATTACTGAGAATATTCAGCATGAACTGGAGTCAATAAATATGCACAAATAAGCATAAACTAGAAATCAAAATCTCTAATTTGCTCTCTGAATTTGCTCCAGGTGACCAGAGTCTTTGAAGACTGCATTTATAAGCAACACTTACGTACAGTTTAAATGGCACTATCTAATCTAACTGCTGCAGCTATAAGCTAGGTCAAACAGCTACCAAAAGTTTAGCCTTGATCATATCTACTAAGTACAGCATCTAAGAACACATTTCTTCTTGTGAATCCAGAGTAATTCTTATGCCATAAAAGTCTTCACATAAAGGAGACTCAGTATTTGAAAACCATCTTTACAGACTTTATAATAACATATTAAGAATTTTGAAGAACACTTTCACACCTTCATACACTTTTTTCCAGTGTGATCTCATTAGTCTTCAGGCTTTCAAAACTGAGCAAACTTTAAATAGCAATATATTCCACATACTTTCCATGTCCCACATCTTATAGCATCACCAGAAAGTGTTAAGTGAAGCCTCGGATAATTCTGGATTTGAATGAGGTTTCGTGTGAATGAATCATAAAACACACAAGCATAAAACACTCCTCTGTAAAGGGAAGGGACGGGATTCTTTGCCAGGGAGAGCCACCCAAATGATTTCCTTCAATATGGTTTTTCAAGTCCATGTGCTTCTTTTTAAGTAATGGAAGACTGGGCAATTGCTATAATCAGCAACACATTCCAGCTATTCTAGTCTAAAACACTACATCAAATAATTTGACAGGAAAAAAATGAAGATTTCATTGTAATATTACAAAACAAGATGCTTTTCAAGCAAACAAATAAAGACACCAGCCATTTACTTTCCATATTTAAAATGCTTTGCTTCTTCACCCATTTATGAATATTATAAACAACCCTCTGGAGACTTAAAACTGAAACTTATTTCCTTACAAAAAAACCCACTTTGTTCTACACTTTATATAGGGCTGTATTTTTTAAATGTCCATTGACCTGGTAGAACACAGGATTTGGAGCTCAGATTATAAAACTGCATGTGAAATTTCCTAGTTTTATATATGTTCATGTCATTTGGATAGACACTGAAAACAGAATTGATGGAGTAGTCTCTTTTTGCAGAGTTTCTTATAAGCTATTAACCATTTGAAATTCTTTGGTATGTGGAAAACAAATTTTGGAGTTAAACTAACAGATTCAGATTTCCCTTTATTTTATTACCTGCTCTCCAATGGCATGGTCTGTATTTGGTAAGTTTTGCTTCAGGAATCACAAAGCAAACCTGCACATGAAATGCGTCCATTTTATCTCTTTTCTTCACACATTCAATCCATATGTTTGAAAAACCTTTAAAAGCCACATTATTAAATGAATAGTTTTGATAGGTTTCATTTAGAAATAAGGCAATACATCGGGGCGGGGGGAGGGGCGGGGGTGCATTAAAAATAAAAATCTTTGTAAATGGCACAAACCTATTTTTGTTTTATGAAGCATTCCGGCTTGGAAAACGATTTGAATGTAGGAGCAGAGCACAGCTGGTGTGTGCATACCAGAACATACAGCTGCTGCCGGAGCGACGCTGCCCTGTTATTGTTACAGACCGGGATAATGCCCGGGCAGCGCTGGAGCGAAATCCTGCAGGACTCGCTCTGACAGGGAGCTGCCTCTGCAGCCCAGGTCCAGCTCTCCGGCTATTCTGACAAGTTTTGCTCCTAGCCTGCTGTAAACATGAAATCGGAGCGGACAAGCCAGGAAAGAAGTGCGAAAAACCCTGCTAAACGTGTTGTGTAATGAGCTGACAAAACGTGCTTGAACATTGGGCTTTACTGAACAGAAGCTGAGTCATGTTTCTGTAGCCAATGCCTGGTTCCTCCCCCCGTCTTTTTTTTTTATTTATTTATTTCTTAGTCCTCTCAGTCAGCCCCTCCACTGCCTGGATGATCGAGAGCAGCTGTTTATAGCAATCCTCTTGATAGCATGCAAGGCTGAACTTCTCGCAACTCTTTCATGGGCTGGTTTTTTGTTTAGTTCTGGTTGTTTTGGTTTTGGTTTTGCTGTTGTTTTTTGTTTGGTTTTTTGTTTGTTTTGGTTTTGGGGTTTTTTTTGTTTGTTTTTAAGAAGAAGCAGCAACAAGGTATTGTAGAAGCACAAGGCAAAGAATTCATTATCCTACCCTCTGTGTCTTCAAAGACCAACATTGGACTTACTCTCACCTTACAGCTGCTGAGCAAGTGACACATCACAAACTCATTCCGCTGCCTGGAGGAGAAATCGGAAATATTTAGTTGCTATAACTCTTAGCACTCTTCCAGGCAAATATGTCAGTGCTCCAGACACGGCTGGGCTGCTGATGGAAACAGGGCAGTACAGGATGCAGGCTGGACTCTGCTGCTTAAACAAACACAGCAGAAGAAAAAGCTTCTCAGCTGGAAGGCAGGTCTGGGTTTTTTTGTCTTAGATAATCATGTGAAACAGATACATCTTATGTAATACATACTTTACTAAAAGTCAACCCCCCTAAAAAAAAAAAATAAAACCAAACCAAACCAAACCAAAAAAAACTAAAACCAAACAAAATACCCTAAAACAAACAAACCAACCAAAACAAACAAACAAAAACTAAAACCAAAAAGTCTGAAAAGCAAAATATAGACGTTTTCATTTCAATTTCTTTGTTACCAGAGCACAGAACATATTCTGAGAGCTGCCTTTTGATTTCATTCATATCTGAGCATTAAGGACCTTGTTCCTTAATCTATTGATAACAGAATAATCATCATTAAAATAAAAATAAGAAATGGCTAATACGTTGTTGAGGAAGATTTGAAAACACAACTGGCGTGAACTCTGACGTCACAAACCTGACATTCACAATAATAGACACATGCATACACACCACCTTCAAACTTATTCCTTTTGAGAAAAGCCTCATCTAATTTTTTTTTTTTTTTAATGGCTAGAGTTGACAATACTGGGGTTTTTATGTCACACACAAGAACCACCAACAGAAGAAAGGTGTGAATTTCTCTGGAAGTAGGAATGACATTGTGCTGCTCAGAGGAATTATTAAGTGACAGGTGGCAAACGTAAAGAAAGAAGCAGAGAAGGCAATGAGAAAGTAAGAAAAGCTGAGCTAGCGTTATCTTGTTTTCTTGGATTATATTTTTTCACCTTTTGCTGTTATCTTCATTATCAAATAAAACAAAAAAAGGAATTATATACCTCACCGGGGTTGATTTTCCCAGACAATAGTAGTAAGTAGCAAATAATGCATATTCGCCTTTTTTTTTTTTCCTTTCCAAATCTATAGTTACTAAGCCAGCTTTCTCTTTCTACTGCCCTCAAACCTGGCCCTGCTCATTTTAGGCATAAAATAACAGAGGTGGTCTGCACTGGCAAGTAATGCATCTGGCAGCTTCAGTTTTAATTAGTATAACAAAATCTCTCAATCTTCACTCTGAATTGCCTTGATGGGTCATCAACATCTTTCACCGAGATGATTTACAAACACCTGGGGGCAATGCCACTGTAGCTGCCCAGCTGGGTCACCCAACCAGCTATCTCTTTCAGCTGAGGCCCAGATTATTTCTGAGAAGTCTTCCTACTTATCAAAGCTGGAATTTCGGTAAGATGATTTTTGTCCTGCCTAACACTCCCAAAATTTCCTATCTGGTAATGTGTAGCAAGTTCACCTTGCCTTTAAATGCTGCTCAAACCCTTGTGTTGCAATACTGCATATTAAAAAAGCCAACAGGGCACATCACTCAATGCTCAATGAAAAAAGGTGGGAAGAAGACTGAAGGGATGAAGAGGAGCAATAGACTGCATCAGACAAATCTTCAGTTCTGTGATGGTTGTTAACCCAGATATGTGTTAACCCAGCCCCAGGGCCTCCCTCTGAGAGAACATTCCTCTTTCTCAAGCAAATGTTGCCCATGAGTGTGATTTCATCATGTGCTTTCTAGTGCTTCCACAAAAGCTCGGGTCCCTGGAATGAGGCAATACTACTCCCAGGAGAGCCTTGGGATTTTGTCTGCAGTAAATTCCTATCCACTTCGTTTTGTGAGATAAGCTTGAAACCTAGAAACCTGAAAACACCTCAAGTCCCAAAAAAAGGGCAAAAAAAAAAAAAATAAAAAAAAAAATCAGCAGCTACACCCTGAATTACGTTTGGAATCTTACCAAAATTACAGTAAGCTCATTGTTTTCCAAGAAATTCATATCCTATGCAATGTCATGAAGTACATTCTGGTCTTCCTTTTTGACCTGCATATTACTGACAACCCTCTGCCCTGTCCCAGCCCAGCAAGACTGTGTTCTTGTACAAATTCAGGGAAGCAACTATAAGAAAAAAATTCAGTGATTTACCCCATCATGAGTTCATCGTTAGGGCCATGCAACTTGCCCAAAATATTGAATTAATACTGTCAGTTGTCATTAATTTTCTCAGATGATGGACAAAGCACATGCTGGTCTTGCCTGCAATGTTATTGACCGTCTAATTCCACTTCTATGAAGGAAAATGGGAAAAATAATCGACTTGGCACTTACTAAACTCCCTGTTCATGAACATTTTCTCTTAAGTGCTCACAACTAATGTTATCTTTCATCCCTCTGTTTGTCTTTGCTTATGTCATAAATAACCTTGCAGGCAAAAAAATACCTTATCTCTTAGGTAAATAAAGCTTAGCCTATTTTATAACCTCCACAGCAGATTTTTTCTTTTAAAGGGAAACATGCAAAAGCAGCCATTCAATTCTGTAGAAGCATCTGTGGGATTCATAATTGTATTCCCTCTCTTGGATGTGAAGCAAACAAACAAAAAGCCAGGATGGTCACTGTCAGCAACTCCAGCATGGCTTCTGATGTTCTATGCGTTGGTCTTTCTTTCTCTCCATCATATTCTGCACAATATAGAGAGGGGGAAATGTATTTGCAACACAAGACCAGTGTGCAACGAATGAAAAAGAAAAGGTGTAGATAAAACACGACAATTAACTTATTTTGGATCCACTCCCATGGTAAGGGAAGAAATGATGAGGAGCTCAGGGAGCTGAAGGTGAGGAGATGCAGAGAGAAAGCAGGACTGATGGGACTGGGACAGAAATGAAGCCTCTAACTCTTTTCCTTTCTCTTCCTAGGTCTTGCCCTGTGAGCAGACAACCTGTTTTCAGTTGTCCCTCTATTTATGAAAAGCCCTCATGAAGATACTGAATAATTACAAGGCAGAATATAATCTCAACTGCAGCATCAGAATTTGGCTTTAGCTCTTAAACCAGCAGCTTAAATGAACATCTCAGTAGTGCCTAATGAATTAGCTAGTACTATCCCAGTGCTGAAATTACAAACTACACCATTAATTATCCTAATACATAAATGAGGAAGTAAAACAACCACGAGCTAGTTCACTTCTGTCCTACTCAGCAAATAAGAAAGATTTGGACATTGAATAAACAATACTGGGAAAGTCGAGGAGAAAGTTTTATTTAACTTGGAAAAAAAGTAGTTAAGATAATTACCTCCTCATTGCAGCTCATTACTGTCTAAAAAGCTTGAGATAGTAAGTTTTAAAAACATGAAGTGTAAAATCTATAAACATAAATTAGAGGCGCTGGGGGGGGGAGGGAGGGAAAAAAACAAAAAAATAAGTCTTCAGTTTATGTTTAAAACAGCCACTCAACTTCTATAACAAATAGCTTGTATGGGAGAAAATTCATCCACAAAAGTTTTCAAAATGCACAATATGCAAAATTTATACACAAATAGTAGTTTGTCATTACATGGACTCATGCATGTGGAATGCACTGTAGTTAGTTCCCAGAGATACTGAGCTGCTGAAGAATATTTAATGGACCTCAAAAGCTAATGACTGTATTATTCATCACCAAAAAACATATAGGAACAGAACTGAAGAAATCCTAAAATAAGCCAGAAAGTATGATTTTTATTATTTACTGATCTATATGGTACAGTTAATAAAAGGTCTGGAACCACATTTCATTTGATCTTAGCTAGCACATCCTTATGTTAGGAAAACCCAACAATTAGCACCATTACAAATCCTCAATCAGCAACTTTCTTGGCTGAAGAATAATTCCTATAATAGCATGAAATAACTCATAC